>JZKD02S0351214.1:80974-103765 GCA_000966675.3 Picea glauca
TATATGGAATTTACATAGTTGACTCTATCTATTTCTATAGTTTCATGGACAATTGATTTGTGTAGATTATAGAAAAATAACATCAAGAACAGAGGTATTGAGAGGTATTCATAAAAATGGAGGTATTGAGACGTATTGAGAGGTTTTAATATATTTGCAGAACAAACCTCTAGGTTTTTCATGTCAATCCTGAATCTAATGCAATCAACTCAACAAACATGTATGCTAGAGTTGTCATTCCCACTAGAAAAAAAGAAGAAGAAGAAAAAGTGAAATGGAAGGAACAAACACATGCTATAGAATGTGCAAGTGTTCTTGAAAATGTGCATGTTTTATGGCAATGTGCACACGTTCCTAGAGTCTGTTCATGTTCCTAGAGAAACGTGTTATTAGAAACACATGTGCATTCTTAGTAACAAAAAATACATGTGAAGTGACCTCCTACGACCCTTTGTGACCACGTATGTGTTGAATTTTCAATAAGCAAGGTTAAGCATGAAGTTCATTCCAATTTGATCATTTCACTTAACCATAACCAATAATGTTGTAGCAACCAAGATCACATGAAGAAAACCCATGCACAAGAACACAAGAAGTATCATGGGAAACCCTTCTCAACAAGGGAAGAAAACCCAACCAAAATCCTTTGCTATATTCTTCAAGACAAAGACCTTCACCACCAATAAGACTTAGCACACAAGAGGGTGCTCAAACCCTATAAGACTAGTACCCAAGTGAGGTGCGCACTTTTCCCAAGAAGATGTACTTGCTGAAATTTCCAAACTCACATGAAAGATATGATTCCTCAATGAGGAATTTATCTTTACTTATACTAAACTGAACATGTCAACAAAAGTGTCTATTGGCACAACAGGGCTGACCTCACTAGCTCATAATATAATTAACATTAACCAGATTAATTATCATTTTACATTAATTACCAGTCACATTACGGTGGGGCTGACCTGTACCCTTTACATTACAATTAGGGTTACAGGCAGGTCAGACTCTTGAACAATATAGCAAGGGATATTATAAACCCACTAGTGCTCATCCACTAGGGGCACATCCATAGGGATGTCCATATCTCTAGCTCACTGCATTACATAGAAGAACCACTTCTTCATTAGTGCTCAACCACTAGGATCACGTTCAGCTGTGCTCGTCCATAGGCACGTCCACTCAACAGATCTTCTTTCCCACTGCATTACACAGGAGAGTCATCTGGAGTTTCTCATCAACTCTTCTGCTCAGAGGAGGCTAACACATCATCTTAATTTATGTTCTCATGACGATCCACCCAACACTTTGGGATTTCACACGTTCACCTTGTGCTCAACCACAGGCACATCCAACTCTACATATCTCCTTTCTCACTGCGTTACACAAGAGACTCATCTAGAGTTCTTCTCAAATCTCTGTAAGGAGGAGGCCATCTCTATGTTCCAGCTCTGTCTCAGATAAGAACCACACACCCCTCTTAGGGGCTTTCTCTTAGATTTGTAAGCTGGAGAATGTCTCACATAGATGCAATCATCAACACTCCCTCTTAGCTAGGGAGGCATTCTTCATCATGCCAAGTCTCACATGGATGTACTTTGAACTTTTTCTTGGTTGTAGTCATCAACACTTCCTCTCAACTAGGGAGGTATTCTTCACCAAGTTAATTTGGTGAAGATGTCTGCAATTTGCTCATGTGTAGGAAGGTAGTGCATGTGTATTATTTTCCTCTGCATCATATCTTTGATACAATGATGTTTTATCTAAACATGTTTCGATCTATCATGAAACAATGGGTTTTCAAATAGATTTGCACACAACTCTGGTTATCATCATAGGATCCATCTCATGATCAAGTAAATCCATCAGAAGCTTGTGAAGCCATACTGCTTCACACACTCAATGATACATACTTTTGTTCTATGGTATTCAAGGCCATGGTGATTTTGTTTCCTGCTGCATCAGGAAACCATGACAACTTTTATGGTAAGACAACAACTGGATGTTCTTTTTCGTTCCACTGTACTTTCTACTCAATTTGTATCTGCATATTCTGCAAACTCAAGTTCACACTGGGGGCATATCTCAATATATGCTTTACTGCTATCAAGTGAGTCTGTCTCGACTGGCTCATGGATTGTCTAAGTACATTCATTACAAGGCATGAATCAGGTCTGGTGTTAGCCAGATACATTAATGGTCCAATCAGTTGTGGATCACTCCCGTCTGAAGCATCATCATTCATTTTCTTCAAATCCATCACGGTGGTTTTGCATTCTGTAATATTGAACTTCTTTAATATTCCCACTGTATATTTTCCTTGACTTAGGAAAATATCATCGATCCTTTGTCATACTTCTTGTCCCAAGAAGTGGTGCATCATACTCATATCCTTCATCTCAAAATCAGAATTCAAATCTTACTTGTATCCAACAACAAGGATTTATGAATAAGTCATCAAAATCAGGCTCTCGTCACCAACACTGTAAAATATAGGTTTGGATCAGCACCACTCTTCCTGAAACCCAAACTCATCAAGAATCCATCCATATGATATAGTTTCCAACTCATGGATGGTAGTACGGATGGAAGTGTATCGGGTTTGCTGGATCAAGTGTCTCATCATAGAAAATTCCCTATGTTTGTGAGAAACCTATGGCTATAGATCTCGCTTCGTATTTCTCGACACTTCTATCAGTTGCATGCTTGATCTTATAGATCCACTTGGAAGTCATCATAGACTTCCCTTCTGGTCTCTGAAAAATATCTTATACATAATTATTTTAAAATATACTAGTATTCTTTTGTTATGGCATCTTTCCATACTTGTTCTCATGTTGCTTCACTATGACAAGAAGGCTCAAAATCAATGATGTGGTTCATGGCTGAAGAGTAGCTCAAAAAATATCTTTGTTCTCTCGGGATGTGCCTTGATAGACTTGTATGTTTCTCTGCCTCCTGTAGAGTGAGCCTAGGAATGTTCATCAGAATTTTAGATTCTTCACAAACCCTTGTTATCTGGGCTAGAAAACCTAATGGCTAGTCTAGGCTAGCACTTTTAGTTTTTATTGGAATTATGACTACCAACAATAATCCTTTGAAATATAGGAGAACAATGATGAGTTGAAGAGCTCCTTCAATGAGTTGCAGAATCCCTAATTCTGAATTTTTTGCAGACATTAGCGAAACCCTAGAAACCCTAGGGCCAAAATTTCAAAATGCTCGAAATTTCATTCTGAGAGTCTTTGGAGGTTCACTAAAGAAGGTCGTACTCTCCTATGCCAAAATTTGCCTCAATGGCCAAGTTTGAGGGGATAAAACACTCAAAAGAAGAGGGTTGTGTTGGCCAAATTGCATAGAGTGAATGGGAATTATTGCCATTAATGTCAAACTTCTCATTATTTCATTTATGAGTAAGAGTTTGATTTTCATTAGTTGGACTAGCAACTTAATTAACCCAATGAACGGGTGGTCAAAGGCTTAGTTAAAAATGCAAGGAAAAGTGCACTATAAGTTATATCACCAAAGCTCACATGTTAAGGAAGTTTGTGAGATAAGTAAGACAAAAGTTAATGTTGAAAGCTACAACAACTAATGTAAACACTTCTTGATGAAATTTATGATGTTGGTAAGAGAAAGATAAAGACAGAGAGAACAGAGTGTGTTCAAGAACTCGGTGATGGGCTTTTAAGAGAAAAAAAACACAAAGATTTACACATGTTTTTTCCTGGAACTTTGTTGATCATTTGTTGGGAGGAAAATGCAGATGTAAATGTGTTTGAGACAGTTAGAAATTTTTTCCTTAACCCTGTCGATTGGTTTCTTGATTGTGAAAAATGCAGAGGTGGATTGAAAGAGGAAAAACGCAGAAGTGGACTAAAAGAGGAAAAAACACAGCAGTGAAACGATTGAAATGAAGTTCTGGAATTCGGCAATCGAATTTATTCTTGAAAGATAAATGCAAAGAGATCAATAAGTTGAATTTCTCTTTGAGATATATATGTGCAGAGGTTAATAGCTTGATTTTCTCCTTAAATGAGAAATGCACAGAGAAGAGGTACACTCTGATGTTGCAGATCGTATGGTTGTTTTTAGAGTGAATAAATGTTGATATAGATCTAGAATAGAGGTACGAAATTCTTGATTGATTGAGCAATTACATCAAAGGTATATGCATTAAATATTTAAAGACTGTCTTTGTAATTCAAATATACATTGAGATCATTATTTATTGCAATGAAGATTATCTACAGATTTGATTTCCAGGTTTATAACAAAGTAAACATGAACAGATTGAGTTGATCAGTTTTGGCATTGACAGAGTATGAATAGAGTTGCATTTGAGTAAGATGTGTGTTGGTTGAAAACAATAACATGTTTGGAAAAGATGGAATTGATGGTTACAGGTTTGTTTTCACATAAAGAAATTAACAAAAGGACATTGACAGTTTAAGAAGAGTGTTTGAAATAGGTTGAAGCCAATACTAAACAGAGGAAGGGAGGAGCTAGGAAGACTAGAAGTCTCATTACAAGTTGACGCTTTCATTCAGGCAGTAGAAGTTGTCTTTCAGTAGGTGTTAAAGATAAAGAGGTAGTAGCCTCATCTGAGTAGTTTCTCAGACAAAATTTGATGTAACTTAAGTAGCTTGCTTGCTTTACATCCACAAGAAGAAGAAGAGGTTTTTCCCTTTATGGGTTTCCTCATAAATATTTTGTGTCTCTGTCCATTTCATGTGATTGATGGTTACTAATTCATTTTCACTGAGACAAAATATTTATTAGGTTTTAAGTTGCATTAAAAAAGTAATATGTGTTAAAGAGATAAAATTGAAAATTGTGTATACAACTGATTCACCCCCCCCCCTAGTTGCTCAATTTGTCCAACAATTGGTATCAGAGACGGTTACTTCAGAATTCAGTTTAATCACTGGAACTTTGGTCTTTTATGATGGATAAGAAATCTTAATTTACAAAACATGTGTTGTTCCAGAGTCCGTACTTAAGGCTTAGAAGTACAGTGTCTAGGCATCCGAAAGTGAGTAAGGGGTAGAGAAGGATGAAATGTTGACCGTCGGCAAGGGAAGCTAGGGTTGATTTCTAGGTTGTTGTCTAGCTTCCAAATGTTCCTAGATGTTTATGTCCCTTTCAATCGCTGCCCACGAACATTCAAGTTCTACCTGGGTAGTGGTTGTTTTAATAATAGTATCAAAAAGATTCAAGGCAATATGTGTTTGATCTAATAGTTCGGGTTCAATATTAAGTTGTCTTGTCACAGGGACAGTCATAGAGGAACAAAATGACAAGAAAATCTCAAAACGTTTTAGATGTTGTCTCGATTTCGATCGTATAAAGTAGAGTTTATAGCTCCGGTAGTGAAAATAGGATGCAAACCAAAGGCCCTTTCCCATAATTGAGTTATATTTTAATAAATGTGTATGAGGTGTAAGAAAACATTAAGTTGTCTATCATGTAAGGCTCCTATCAAGGGAGAATCTCACTTGTAAACAGAGGAAGAAAAAGATAAAGAAATAACCTGATGAAGCATAAAATATATATAGAAATCTAAAGTGTTCACTGGTCTTATACCTGCTGATAGCCGGTATAGAGGAAAAATGGTAAACAATATAGAAAACTAAAATTAATTCACTATAGTAGAGGTTGTACTAAGTTATAACGAAACATTCATCAAATACATGTATGAAATGAGATTAAATATGAAATACAAGGAAACAAACTCATAACACAGTCGTGACAGAATCGAGAATCTTCGGATTTGCTTTGTATTAACTCTCGAGGAAGAAAATCTCTATTACAATTGACCCAAAAAGGTCCAGCCCTTGTTCCTTCCTTCTATTGTATATTTATACAAATTTACATACGATGGAATCTCAATCGTTCCAGGATTTTCAGTTACAACAAGAAGGAGATCGATCATTTCATTTCTTTATCTCTGTCTTTATTTGGTACCAGAAGCCTGCCCCTTTGCATGCTCGATACAAGTGACACATTTTTCCACCAGCCGAGATATCAACCTAGAAGGTTTCGCTTGACAATTGGCCTCAAAAATATAACAATCTCTGACTAATTGTGGTAACCTTTCTTCCATCTGTCGGTCTAGGGTGTCGATAGTGCACAATCGCACACTTGGTTTAATAATCCATTTATCTATTTGAACTATGTCTGCCAGAGTTACTTGTGAGACTTTGGTCGAATCTCTTTCTTCTTTCTCATTTATATCAAGCAAGAGTTTCTCCATATTCATTTGGTTCAGTGTCTCAGCATTTCTCTCACTATCAATGCCTAACAGATATCCATCTATAGAACCGAAAGCCTCTTCACAGGATTTCCTTACCTTCTTGACTTGCAATTTTCCTTCTGATATGTTGCGTTCCCATTCTTTCAACAAAATATTACCTCGGGTTTGTTCCAAAATGGAAAAATCGGAACTATTTGCCGATTCTCTGTTTGTTGTAGCTATTACAGCCTCTTGAAATGCGACCCGAGCTGCTCCAGCTTCTCTCTCTCTGACAGATAAGTTTTCCAATACTTGATCAATAAGTAGGCAGTTGTCCCGAATCGTCTCTACCTTAGCAAGTAAACTTCTCTGGGCTGCAGAAACTCTGCTCTGAATCTCCATAGACTAGGACTAGAATATCCCGATATTTATAACTTGGCTTTCGGCGAACTCTAATCTAACTTATAGCTTCCCTATCAAGTCTCTTTGTTGGCCTACCTGTATTTGACTGGTCTGAGCTACCAGCTCTTCTTGTTCAAGCTTAGCTTTGAGTAGCTAGATTTCCTTTTTATCGTCCATTCTTGCTTCTTCTATTCCTGTGTTCACCTGGTCCTTGGTAGCTTCCTCTGTTGTGGCTAGTTTAGCTTCTAAGGTTTTGATGAGGCGATTTTTTTGCTTCAGCTGATTTTTCAAAACCCCGACTGAAAATTGGTTTGTCGTAGAAAATGCCCCTAATGTTCCGGCTATTTCTGTCGCAAATTATTCTTTATTCATATCTTTCCCATCAGTCAACACCTTAAATTGTTTGGTCGTTGATCTTGCTTATTGATAGAATTCTCTTTTTACCATAGCTTTTCTCTTTTTATCAAAAAAGAACTCATTTGGAGGGAGCTCTTCCATCCTTATAGGTCTCAATTCTTCATTGAAAATCCACCCTGCATCTATCTTCCCTTTAGTTGACTGTAAGGGAGTAATGGAGGTGATGGGATTTCCGATTTGCTTAGCTGATTGGCCTAGAGTGGCCACTGGAGTCGGCTTTTTCGGTAGATCGGGAGTTTTCATTTCTGGTTTCGGGCTCCCAGTTTTCTCTTCCCTATCCTGGTGTTCTTCTTGTCTGGGTGCTGAATTTTTGGAGCCTTCAGCTTCTTTTTGCTGCACCTCTACTATTATTGGATTCTCACCCCGCAATACTGGGGGAAGACAACTCCGCCGATGTTCTTGGAATTTTAAAACATCGGCCCTCTCTTTGGGTGCTAGGGCTTGTATCCGAGCCAAAACCTCGGCATAAGATCTCGTGCCTCGAAAAATGTCATCAGAGGGTGAATTTTCATGCTCAAACCTTTTAAACCCGCAACTGGCTAAGTGATTACTTGTGAACCTATGTGGATCGTGCTTCTTGAATTCGACATGAACCAATTTCAGGTCTTCTAGGGCTGCTGCCTCAGCTTTAGCATGCCCGAAATCTAATAAAGAATAGGAATTTAAATGAATAGGAAAAGGTGGCCATACCTTCTTAGAATATCCCTCAAGTTCCTTGATTACACCACCGATTACGATTTGCCTGGCAATCTCACGACAAGCCAGCCTATCGGGTATGAATAATGGTAAGGCATGCGGAGGAACATAAGCACCGAAAACCATGAGATATGAAAATTCTTCTTCCACGTACCAGTCGACTATATTGCTCAGATTTACCATGATACTATCTAAGATTTTGGGTGGTGGGTGGCCGAAGATAGTGACATGCAGCGGTACCATTACCCAGTTAAAGATTTCATACACAAAATCTGAAGCTTTGTTTTCCCACAGCTTTGAATGGTAGACGTGGATGGGCTCAGCCTCCGATGGAGTCCAGCTCCAACTCATTAAGGGAAAAGGTGTCAGAAAACACATAGCATCCATGATATACGCAGACATAAAGACTGAACCGATCTTTCCGCTCTCCTTCTGCGCTTGATACTCTGTAACTCGACTGGTCAAACTATCAGACAATAGTTTAGCCCAGTCGAAGGAACAACCTTCGACGAATGTATGGATTAGAGGCACCCACTGAAGGGAAAAATGTGTGGTGTCCTCTCTCCCATATAATCTATAGGTCATCATAGCTACATATTTGAACTATGGTTCCAGAGAAGATATTGAATATACACCATTACTGTCCGCCCTAAACTTCGTAGGGTGTGAAACCCAATCTTTGATTAAACCGGACATACTCTTGTCGTATTGCACACATTCCTTTTATTTAAAATTCTCCAGGAATTTGGCATTGTATGTAAAGTCTGACACGGTAGGCAACTTGTACATAGCCTGCAATTGTTCAAGTCTGAATGTCCCAATAGTGAATTTCTCTCTCCTGCGGTAAAAATATGTATACATACAAAAATTAGTTCGTTCGAGAAAAGTTTGCTCTGTGTAGAATAGAAATGAAATTTGTGACAACAAATAAAAGATCCATGTCTTCGACCATTTAAAACTAGGTCGTCCTTAGGGACAGAACGGTCAAATCGTTCTTAAATATAAATTTAGCAATAAAAACCAAATCCTTACTTGTCGATTCACCTCATTTCCAATTAATGTCATAGATTTTGATAGTTCATAATGCAAGTTGGCGCAAGGAAAGTTTAAAATTTCCTCGTAGATTGTGCATATTAATTTTTGTATTAAAACACTGGAAATGTTGGCTTAGCTTAATTAATCAGGCCTTTTTAAAAGTTATTTAATCTTTCGGCATTCGCCTCATCGAGAGTTTTCACTTTAACCCTTTAAACCTCTAAAACCTGAGATTGTGATAATTAGCTTTGCTTAATAAAAAAAATAACCAAGATTAAGTGTTTAATTAATTACGTTTTTATTTATATCGCGACTTCGTGATTTGTGGCTTCGAAGGTATATCTTTTGAGGGAAAACATGCCGAGTTGCGAATTCCTGACAGAGCTTAACCGAGGCTAAGATTTTTACCTTTAACATTAACCTAGGTTACTAAAACAAGAATCTCGCGGTTTCGGCTACCGGGGTTATGATGGTAAGACTTTTGGAGCTAGAAAATGATGAGACACGAAATCCTGATGATGCTTAACTGTTTTTTAGAGTATCTTTACTCTCGGTATTGATCTAGGTAAACTTTTTAAAACTATTTCGTCGTTTCGCCCCTCGGGACTTGTAAACTATGTGATCTATAACTTCCGACATGCGACATCCCAAGGTAAAAAAGGAGAGACTCATTTAAACGATAAAAAAATAAATAAATCTTTCCTTAAGATTATGATAACCGTTGCTTCTTGTGCGATGAGACTTCAGATATTTTGGGGAAAATAAAGGAAAATACCAAAACCAGCTTTCGATTTCAAGCATTAAGATATAAAATTTTAAAAAGGCTAAAAAACAAAGGCGGCTCCAATGTAGGCTCCAACTAGGGATCTCGTTTTCCTGCAAGACGGGAAGAACAGTAGACAATGTCCCTATATTGGGTAAATGGAGTCAATGGATTTATTCCAGCAAAGATGTTCCTTAGAACCGGATACCGAAGGGGAAAGGGAATTTTTTTTTTACTTTCGAAAAGCTTTTCAAACTCAGATACTTTTTAAACTTAGTTGTAGTCCCTTTCACAACTTTCTCCTTCTCGTTACTGGATTCAGGTCTGCATTGAGACAATTAAAACAGTTCTAGGAGACCCAACAGATCTGGTGGCTATCGGCTTGCACTAAAAGAGACAAATTATATGTTTTTAATCAGGAAGCCCTGTCTAAACTTGGGATGTAGATAGGGTTTTGAAAAAATTGGTTACCTGAGCAGAGTGATATTCATGTATAACAACCTTACAGATATCTCAGATATTGCTTCACTGCCAGCGAGCCTGTTCAGTACCCCGGTGAAGTTATCTGGCCCTTTTTACTGAATTTCCTTTCACCACTTTGGAATATATTTATGCATTTAAATGTTGAGATGAGGGAAATCATTTCTGAATTTCATTTCATCGTCTTTTGCACTAGATGGGGGCAATCATTTCTAAATTTCCTTTCACCACCTATCTTATAATTTGCTTTTTTAGAGCGCGAAGTGGGGGCAATCAGTTTGTATGAGGGCTAATATCTGTGTAATATTTTGCATTATAGGTCTGCCAACTTACTTTGATTACTCGGTACCAACCTTCCCTTAGCTTTCACAACACCTTCGTTCGCAGGGAGAAAGGGAAAAATTAATTTTTTTTGAGTTTTCTATTTGAGAAAGCCTCAATCCTTCGAAATTGTTGAAAAACCTAGAAAAGTCAGGATCACTTAAGCGTCACTTTGTTTAGTAAGGGACCAAGGAGTTGTGAAGACCAACGTACTTTTCACAATCTGCTTTGAAGCTTTCGAGGTTAAAACGTAATCTCTTCTCCCTACGTATGCGAAACCAGAAAGATGTTGGCTTTTCACAAGGTAAACCCGAAAACAGAACAGGGTGACAGATAGAGATCTACGAATTGAAAAACAGGGGTCAAAAATCAAAACCGACTCTTGAAAATCTTTTTTGGGGGTGCTTTACTTTGGGTGACTTATTCATTTCGTCTTATTCTTTCGTAAACACTTAACCATGGAAATGTTCCTTTATTTATTATTTCAGATGATATTGTCGTATTCTTATGGGGTTATCTTGGTTTCCTTGGAGAGCCCTTCAAAAAAATCCTTTTAGGAATTCTCACCTTTATCTTGCCATTTCATTTTCTTTCCAAACTATCAACAATCTTTTTTATCACCTGTTTAAGCCAATTTATTTTTCGATACACAACTTTCTGTTTACTTCTCCTGCTCGTTTAGTTTGCAACTAGAATCCTGTAAAAAGGCAAATATGAAGGTTATCAAGGATTTTTTAAAGGTGTCGAAAATTTTTAAAAGGAAAAGAAAATCAAAATAGCAATGCGTAATGAAATATATATGTGTTCAAAATTCTATATATAAATATACACATCTTTTCTTCCTTTTTTTTTTTTTTTTTGGCGATTGCTTATGTCATATAATGCTTTAGATAACGCCCGTTGACAGGGGCGTTGAGGATTTCACCGTCTAGATTTTCTAGTAGGAAATAATTTTTTCCTTCGAGAGCCGAGACTCTGAATGACCCATACCAGAGGTGATTGAATTTACCATGTTTCATTGTTTCTTCCCTCCTTGCATCCCACCTTAATACTAAATCACCTGGGAGGAAATATTTGTCCTTTGACCTACGGTCGAATAATGCCTTCATGTCGTCTTGGTAATTTTGCAACCTTTCATCTACTTCGACCATGTGTTGTTGAACCTCGATTAGCTAGTTTATCCTTCTGGTGACATGATTAGGTTCTTCTTTCTGATCTTGCCATAATTTCATCACGGGGAGCACTAAATTTATAGGTAACACCACATATGTCCCATATACCATCTGAAAAGGGGAAATGCCGATAGAATTTTTAGTGCCTATGCAATTCGCCCACAAGGTTTACTTTAAATGCACATGCCAAGACTTTTTGTTTTCATCCAACACTTTCTTAATTATATTGATCAGGCTCTTGTTAGACAACTCGGCCAGTTCATTTCCTTGTGGGTAATATGTTGTGGAATGGCCAAGAACGATATTATACTTTTGGCAGAAGCTGATCATAGCCATAGATTTGAAAGCTTGGGAATTATCTATGACTATCTTTCGGGGGCAGCCAAATCTTGACAAAATATTGTCTTCTAAGAAATCTATTACCACCAAGTCAGTTGCCATTTTGGTTGGAATAGCTTCCACCCATTTAGTAAAGTAGTATGTGGCAGTTAAGATCCACTTGTGTTGGGTGCTAGAATGTGGATTAATCTCACCTATAAAATCTAGCCTCCATTGTTGAAAATGGGCTTCAGTTTTGACCGGAACTAAAGGTAGCGCCGGGAGTTTCTATTTTCCTGCAAATAGTTGATAAGGGTTACAAGCTCGGACCTTGGCATTAACGTCTGAGAAAAGTTTTGGCCAGTAATACCCAGCCCTCAAAATTTTGTAAGCTGTGGCCCTCCAAGCATGATGTCCTCCACACACTCCTTCATGAAATTCACTTATAACCCCTTCTGTTTCCGATTCAACTAAGCATATTAACAAGAAACCGAGTGGGTCTTTCCAATATAGTTGATTTTCGGCAATACAATACTTAACCGCATGAAGCTGTAAAGTCCTGGATTTTGATGGAGATAGTTCACTTGGGCATTTTAGAGTCAGCAGGTAGGATACTATGTTTCTGTACCATTCTAATGATATGAACTTCTCTTCAATCTTAATTGTATTTGTTCTCTCATCAAGCTCGTTTATGTTCATGTCTTCCTCACATTCCTGTAGGCAGTTTATATCCAGAGCTCTAAGATTTGATTCAGCCAAAAGTTTGGCCAGGCCTTGTCCCTTTATCAGTTTAGTGGGTTTGATTTCCAAGTCAAATTATTGAATCTTGGCAAGCCATCGTCCTCTTTTCCCATTGTTGTCTGGTTGTACCAAAATATCTTTCATAGAACTGGTAGGCACATACGCAATTATCTTGGAGTGTAAAACATATGTTCTAAATGCCTTCAGTGATTTTACCATGGCGTACACTTGTTTTTCTATTATATCATATTTAAGTTCTGTGTCTCTGAGGCTCTTGCTGAAAAAGGCGATCGGTTGTTCGAAACCCTCTTCGTTTTTTTGGAGGAGCACCGCAGCAATCGTGTGTTCAGAGGAAAACGAGAAAATAAGAAATTCTTTTAGATAATTGGGGCTTGCCAACACAGGTGCCTCAGCTATGACTTTCTTAATGTGTGCAAACGACGATTTGGCCTCTGTTGTCCACTTTACTTCGATGTTCTTTTTTAGCATATATGTGATCAATTTTACAATTTCAGTGAAATTTGGGATAAATCTTCGTAAAAAAATTGTTTTTCCTAAGAAAGATTGAATTTATTTTACATTTCTAGGAATGTTTATAGTGTCCATCGCTTCAACCCTCTTAAGATCAATCTTAATTCCATCCCTAGATACAATATGACCCAAAAGTTTACCTTCTTGCATGGCGAAGTGTGATTTCTTGGGATTTAAGGACAAACCAAACCTGCGGCATTTTTTGAATGTTTGTTTAAGATGTACCAAATTCTCTTCGTCATATTTGGAGAAAATCGTCAAATCATCAAGATAGATGACTACTGACTTATCCCTCTCTCCGATGAAAGAGATGTCCATAGTGCATTGGAACGTGGCTCCTGCATTCATCAAACCGAAAGGCATTTTATCATACATGAACGTACCCCAAGGGGTAGTAAAAGCTTTTTTTTCTTTATCTTGTTCATTCATGGCAATTTAATTATATCCAGAGAAACTATCAATCATAGACATTTTGTTCGCCCCAACTACCTTTTCTAGCACGTGATCCATTTTAGGCAGCGAATAGTTGTCTTTAAGAGAGGACTTATTTAGATTTATGAAATCCATGCACAGTCTAATTTCCCCACTCTTTTTTCTGACTAGGAACAGGTTTTCCACCCAGTCGGAATATCTCAGAGGTACTATAATTTTCGCCTCTAAAAGCTTCTTCACTTCTCTCTCGACCACAGGCAATAAAATGGGGTTGATCTACCTGATCTTTTGTCTAAAAGGTTTGATCCCATGCTTTAGAGGTATCTTATGATCGATCACAGTAGTGTCGTAGGTTCTTAACTCGGTGTAAGACCAGGTGAAAACGTCTTTAAATTCTTTGAGTAGGTCCTTATACTTGCCTTTTATTTTAGGTGGGAGGAGTTTAGATATTTTAACCATCCTGGACTCTTCTTTGGTTCCTATGTCACAGTCCTCAACCTCTTCTGGTTGGGGTTCTAAGGTGGATTTTACAAGTATGTCGTTTTTATCAAACAGTCTTTCTAGAGGGATCAGTCCTTTCGGAATCTGGTTATTTTTTAGGACCAGCATGTGATGATTTGTGATTTTGTCTTGGAAATCTTGAGGGTCCTCCCCTTCTTGCATGATCCATATATGGTCATTCTGATTTTCTTGATCCGCGTGAGTTTTGAAAATTTTTCCTACTGCTTCAAGAAACTTATTAATTTGTTCATCATCCTCAAAAACCTTCCAGTGTTGGATATTATCCGGTATAGATGGTCTGTGTCTTATCTCTATGCGATACTTCAATTTAAAGGTTGTAGGAGGAGTGAAAGTTGAAGATGCTTTAGCTAATGCATCAGATTGTAAGTTTTATGTGCATGGGATGAAGTCGACATTTACAAACGAGAAAATGTTTTCCATTAGATCCTAGGCACATTTTTTGTATGATCTTAATCTGGGATGCTTGGCCTGGTATTGCCAATTTATTTGTTTGACTATCAACTCTGCATCTCTGTATACCTCTAGGTTTTTTATTTTTAGCCTCCTGGTAGTCTCTAATCCTAATACCAAGGCTTCATATTCACATACATTGTTAGTATAATCTATATCCCATTGTAGTTTGTAAGAAAAAGGGACAACGAACCTTTCTTCGGGTGCCACAAAAAGCACTCCTGCACCAGCTGCTTCGCATGACAAGGCACTGTCAAAAAACATTTTCTAGATACTGGTGCTACACATATCCCCAGTCATGTTACTTGAATCTTCATGCTCTATATCATTTTCCTCTGTGCAACCATCTAAACCATCATCAAAAGATAAGATACAATTTCCTAAATCTTGATCTGCAATGTAAATAGGGAAATTGTTTAGATTTTGAGGGTCGCTTACTGTATATGCTAACCTCGTCTCCCTGTACAACCGGGTAAATTTCCCACCAAACACAGGACTCGTGGCGTACGTCATATCTAGTTGAAGAGAACCCCCCAGCTTAGCTCCCCATGACCTAGACAACAGTAAGTCGTACTTTGGGGGAATATCAACAATGACCACATCCATCAAGACACTCTTAATTGGGACCTGTGCCAGGGTGACTACTAAATCCTTTATCATTCCCATGCACTTAACTTTTCTCGAATCAAATGAGTAAAGAACTCTGTAAGGTCTGCTGGTTTGGAGGCCCAATCTATCCATAATAATTTTAGGCATCACGTTATGTGAGGCTCCGGAGTCTAGCATGCAATTATGTAGCAGTTGATCGTACACGTTTAAGGTGATATAAAAGGGAGCAACAGTGTCTTTGGCTCCTTCAAAATGTGGACCAAAAGTGATGTTGGGCTTATCATCTTCCAGGTTCAAAACATCAGATTGGCTTTCTAGCTCTGAAACACCTATCACTTTGGTAATCTGCTTTCGATAAACTGGGTTTTTTGCTAACTCTACCAGAGGAATTGGTATCTTAAATTTATTTATCTCGTTTTCAAAACTGAAAAATCCACTCACCTTGTCTGTTTCTCTAGTTGGGACTTCTGAATACTTCTTTTCCAACTTATTTGTCTGCACTACCTTATTACTCATGATCTTGGTTAAAGGTGTATTTGTATTAGCTGCTTCGGTTTCCTCTGTTTGAGTCTCAACCTTCTCTACTTCGGGTTCTTGAGTGTTTGCTACTTTCGCTTTGCTGTTAGGTAACACGGTTTCTTCCGGGGTAGGCTCATAAGTTTGCCTCTTGGGAGAATTTTCTTAGGTTGAGTAGGTGAAATGGGCTTACTCTTAGATCTCAAGTTATACCTAGGTTGGACCTCAGCCATTATCATATCGGTTTCTTCTCGATAACTACAAAGGTCAGTATAATCTCTTTCTTCACCCTTAATAGACGATTGTTGAGTGTTTAGAGATTTTTCATAAACCTCTCTAGTCAGATAAGGTTGTGTGTAGTCATCACCCAAGTTCGTGACATCATCATCTAAATCTCTGAAATCTTGGAAATCATTCCCTCCTATAAAATTTTCGTTCTTTAGGGGAGTTTGTATTTTCTGATCATTTTTTATTTGTCTTTGTTGGTTTGGGGGATTGGGATTCCTCCTGAAATCCTTTTTGGTGAAAGAATCGTCTTTGGCATGTTCTAGCTCCATCCTAGATATCTTATTAGATAGCTCCTTAATTATCCTGGCCATATCGTCTACTTTGTCATCTGTGTATCTATTAGACCCTGACGACCATGCTTGTTCTCTAAAGCATCTAGTTTCTCGATTTCCCGCTTCTACTTTAGCTTTTAACTTACCAGAAGCCATCATGTTTGACTCAATTTCTACAACGTCATCTTGCATTCGGTTTAGAGTAGCTCCCCTTCTTTCCTGTAAAATAAGTGCAAAATCAGGTTCGAAAGCCCCCGTGAAAGTTACTTTGGCTGCGGATTGGGACGGTTTAACCTCGGCTGGGATTTTGTTATACAGCTTGTAGAATCTTTGAATAAACTCCATAACCGTTTCTGAATTATTTTTTCTTAAAGACCCAAACTCAATTAAATAGTATAGGTGGTCCTTTCTTTCGCCCCAGTGTCTAAGGAAAGCATCTTCCAAGGCATCATAGGACAAGATAGATCCTACAGGTAGACTCCGAAACCAAGTTCAGACCTGACCTTCGAAGGTTTGGACGAAAAGCCTCGACTACACATATTCATGTTCAAGACCTAGGATGTCTGCAAATTGATCAAATAAATTTATGTGTTCGGCCGCGGTTAGATCTCCTTCCCCAGTGAATTTTGGAAAAAAATTTATATAATTTTTGGGAAGGTCGTGCATAGGAATAGGCAATACCAAAGGAGCGTATCTTGTTGCCACTTTAGAAAAAACTCTGGGAGGGGGGGCAGGCCCTTGACCTCTAGCTCCTCCCCTAGGAGCACCTCCACCTCCTCCTCTAGGAGGACCCCCACCACCTCCTCCGGCGGCTGCCATCAATATTAGTGGAAAGTTGTAAAGGGGTTTTTGGAATATTAAAAGTGAATCTTTACTTTCTTCGCGGGGCGAAAAATCCGAGGATGATTGGTAAGGGATGCAAGGGCTTGCCTCTTTGGACTTACAAGAGATGTAATAAAGAGAACCAATGGGTGTGGAAACTAGATGTGTGAAATATTCTTCGAGACTAGGTGAGGTCGCAAAATTTAATTGAAGAGTCGACGATATATAGACAGTAGATGAATTTTCTACATGACTTTTTCCTTTATGTACTACAGAGGTTATCGAGCGTCTTTCACTTCTAAATTCAGAGCAGTTTGATGTTAGATCCTTAGTGTCGAAAAGAGGGCTGCATAAAGTTGAAGATTCAGAAGAACTCTTGGTCTTCAGTTGTGGGTATTTAAGTTGATAGACTGTAGGGGTCGGCTTAAGAGAGTCTCTCGCCTTTAAAATCTTCTCAGGATCGGTAACGGGTGTGGTTTGTTTACCATCCGGGTTTTGCCTGGTATTCCTTCGACCAGATTCCAGCTTATTAATTGTGGAGTCGCCAAGTGAAAGATTGGAAAGCCTTTAAAAGGTGTGCACTCTTTGTTCACTATCAAAGGGTGACACTTTCAACCAAAAAATGTCGTTTTCCCAGGGAAAAAGATTTCGTAACTTCGGTCCCCTGCAATGGCGCCAAAAAAATGTTGTTCCATAGTCCATACTTAAGGCTTAGAACTACAATGTCTAGGCATCCGAAAGTGAGTAAGGGGTACAGAAGGATGAAATTTTGACCTTCGGCAAGGGAAGCTAGGGTTGATTTCTAGGTTGTGGTCTAGCTTCCAACTATTCCTGGATGTCTATGTCCCTTTCAATCGCTTCTCACGAACGTTCATGTTCTACCTGAGTAGTGGTTTTTTTAATAATAGTATCAAAAATATTCAAGGAATTATTTGTTTGATCTGATAGTTTGGGTTCAATATTAGGTTGTCTTGTCACAGGGACAGTCATAGAGGAACAGAATGATAAGAAAATCTCAAAACTTTTTAGATGTTGTCTCGATTTCGGTCGTATGAAGGAGAGTTTATAGCTCCGGTAGTGAAAATAGGGTGAAAACCAAAGGCCCTTTCCCGTAACTAAGTTATATTTTAATAAATATGTATGAGGTGTAAGAAAACATTAAGTTGTCTATCATGTAAGGCTCCTATCAAGGGAGAATATCACTTGTAAACAGAGGAAGAAAAAGGTAAAGAAATAACCTGATGAAGCATAAAATATATATAGAAATCTAAAGTGTTCACTGGTCTTATACCTGCTGATAGCCAGTATAGAGGAAAAATGGTAAACAATATAGAAAACTAAAATTAATTCACTATAGTAGAGGTTGTACTAAGTTATAGCGAAACATTCATCAGACACATGTATGAAATGAGATTAAATATGAAATACAAGGAAACAAACTCATAACACAGTCGTGATGGAATCGAGAATCTTCGGATTTGCTTTCTATTAACTCTCAAGGGAGAAAATCTCTATTACAATCGACCCAAAAAGGTCCAGCCCTTGTTCCTTCCTTCTATTGTATATTTATACAGATTTACATATGATGGAATCTCAATCGTTGCAGGATTTTCAGTTACAACAAGAAGGAGATCAATCATTTCATTTCTTTACCTTTGTCTTTACTTGGTACCAGAAGCCTGCCCCTTTGCATGCTCAGTACAAGTGACACATTTTTCCACCAACCGAGATATCAACCTAGAAGGTTCCGCTTGACAATTGGCATAAAAAATATAACAATCTCTAACTAATTGTGGTAACCTTTCTTCCATCTGTCGATCTAGGGTGTCGATAGTGCACAATCGCACACTTAGTTTAATAATCCATTTATCTATTTGAACTATGTCTGCCAGAGTTACTTGTGAGACTTGGGCCAAATCTCTTTCTTTTTTCTCATTTATATCAAGCGAGAGTTTCGCCATATTCATTTGGTTCAGTGTCTCAGCATTGCTCTCGCTATCAATGCCTAACAGATTTCCATCTATAGAACCGAAAACCTATTCACAGTATTTCCTTACCTTCTTGGCTTGCAATTTGCCTTCTGATATGTTGCGTTCCCATTCTTTCAACAAAATATTACCTCGGGTCTGTTCCGAAATGGAAAACTCGGAACTATTTTCCAATTACCTGTTTGTTGTAGCTATTACAGCCTCTTGAAATGCGACCTGAGCTGCTCTATCTTCTCTCTCTCTGATAGATAAGTTTTCCAATACTTGATCAATAAGCAGGAAGTTGTCCCGAATCGTCTCTACCTTGGCAAGTAAACTTCACTGGGCTGCAGAAACTCTGCTCCAAATCTCCATAGCCTGGGACTGGAATATCCCGATATTTATAACTTGGCTTTCGGCGAACTCTAATCTAACCTGCAACTTCCCTATCAAGTCTCTTTGTTGGCCTACCTGTATTTGATTGGTATGAGCTACCAGCTCTACTTGTTTGAGCTTAGCTTTGAGCAGCTCGATTTCCTTTTTATCAGTCATTCTTGCTTGTTCTATTCCTATGTTTGCCTGGTCCTTGGTAGCTTCCTTTATTGTGTCTAGTTTAGCTTCTAAGGTTTTGATGGGGCGATTTTTTCGCTTCAGCTGATTTTTCAAAACCCCGACTGAAAATTGGTTTGCCGTAGCAAACGCCCCTAATGTTCCAGCTATTTCTTTCGCAAATTCTTCTTTCTTCATATCTTTCCCGTCGGTCAACACCTTAAATTTTTTGGTCATTGATCCTGCTTCTTGATAGAATTCTCTTTTTACCACATCTTTTCTCTTTTTATCAAAAAAGAACTCATTTGGAGGGAGCTCTTCCATCCTTATAGGTCTCAATTCTTCATTGAAAATCTACCCTGTGTCTATGTTCCCTTTAGTTGACTATAAGGGAGTAATTGAGGTGATGGGATTTTCGATTTTCTTAGCTGATTGGCCTGGAGTGGCCACTGGAGTCGGTTTTTTTGGTGGATCGGGAGTTTTCATTTCTGGTTTCGGGCTCCCAGTTTGCTCTTCCCTATCTTAGTTTTCTTCTTGTCTGGGTGTTGAATATAAGGAGCCTTCGGCTTCTTTTTGTTGCACCTATGCTGTTATTGGATTCTCACCCTGTAATACTAGGGGAAGACAACTCCACCGATGTTCTTGGAATTTTAAAACATCAGCCCTCTCTTTGGGCGTCGGGGCTTGTATCCGAGCCAAAACCCCAGCATAAGATCTCATGCCTTGGAAAATGTCATCTGAGGGTGAATTTTCATTCTTAAACCTTTTAAGCCCGCAACCAGCTAAGTGATTACTTACGACCCTATCTGGATCGTGCTTCTTGAATTCGACATGAACCAATTTCAGGTCTTCCAGGGTTGTTGCCTCAGATTTAGCATGCCCAAAATCTAACAAAGAATAGGAATTTAAATGAATAGGAAAAGGTGGCCATACCTTCTTAGAATATCCCTTAAGTTCCTTGCTTACGCCACCGATTACGTTTTTCCTAGAAATCTCACGACAAGCCAGCCTATCAAGTATGAATAATGGTAATGCATGTGGAGGAACAGAAGCGCCAAAAACCCTGAGATATGAAAATTCTGCTTCCACGTACCAGTCGGCTATACTTCTCAGATTTACCGTGATACTGTCTGAGATCCTGGGTGGCGGGTGGCCGAAGATAGTGACATGCAGCGGTACCATTACCCAGTTAAAGATTTCATACACAAAATCTGAAGCTTTGTTTTCCCACAGCATTGAATGGTAGACATGGATGGGCTCAGCCTCCGATGGAGTCCAACTCCAAATCATTAAGGGAAAAGGCGTCAGAAAACACACGGCATCCATGATATACGTGAACATAAAGAATGAAGTGATCTTTCCACTCTCCTTCTGCGCTCGATACTCTGTAAATCGACCGGTCAAACTATCAGACAGTAGTTTAGCCCAGTTGAAGGAACAGTCTTTGGCGATTGTATGGATTAGAGGCACCCACTGAAGGAAAAATGTGTGGTGTCCTCTCTCCCATATAATCTGCAGGTCATCATAGCTACATATTTGAACTGTGGTTCCAGAGAAGATATTGAATATACACCATTACTGTTCGCCCTAAACTTTGCAGGGTGTGAAACCCAATCTTTGATTAAACTGGACATACTCTTGTCGTATTGCACACATTCCTTTTATTTAAAATTTTCCAGGAATTCGACATTGTATGTAAAGTCTGACATGGTAGGCAACTTGTACATAGCCTGCAATTGTTCGAGTCTGAAAGTCCCAATAGTGACTCTCTTCTCGTTGACGATGGTTCTGGTTGGTATATCTACATGGTCTAATGCCCATCGGACCATATCGTAGTAAGGGAGCAGATGTGGCATAGCCGCTACTTTATGCATTTCAGCCTAGACGACGATCTTATATTTGGTGTTGAGGTTGTCTTTTTCATTGTCACTGGAATCATTCGAACCATCTCCCAATTCGGACTGTAGAACCTCGGAAATATGACCAGGTCCTAACAGAGTCGACATTTCGAGGTGAAGTATCAGAAACGTTGTCTGAACCTTTTCCTGAAACCTCAACAGTGGCTTTAGACGCTTTTCGCAGGGCCATGGCGGGGGATTCTACTTTAGCTCTCCTGTGATAAAAATATGTATACATATAGAAATTAGTTCGTTCGAGAAAAATTTGCTCTGTGTAGAATAGAAATGAAATTTGTGACAACAAATAAAAGATCCATGTCTTCGACCATTTAAAACTAGGTCGTCCTTAGGGACAGAATAGTCAAATCGTTCTTAAATATAAATTTAGCAATAAAAACCAAATCCTTACTTGTCGATTCGCCTCATTTCCAATTAATGTCATAGATTTTGACAGTTCGTAATGCAAGTTGGCGCAAGGAAAGTTTAAAATTTCCTCGTAGATTGTGCATATTAATTTTCGTATTAAAACACTGGAAATGTTGTCTTAGCTTAATTAATCAGTCCTTTTTAAAATTTAATTAATCTTTCGGCATTCGCCTCATCGGGAGTTTTCACTTTAACCCTTTAAACCTCTAAAACCCGAGATTGCGATAATTAGCTTTGGTTAATAAAAAACATAACCAGGATTAAGTTGCAAATTCCCTACAAATCTTAACCGCGGCTAAGATTTTTACCTTTAACATTAACCTGGGTTACTAAAACAAGAATCTCACGGTTTCAGCTATCGGGGTTATGACGGTAAGATTTTTGGAGCTAGCAAACACCGAGACACGAAATCCCGATGATGCTTAACTGTGGTTTAGAGTATCTTTACTCTCGGTACTGATCTGGGTAAACTTTTTAAAACTATTTCGTCATTTCACCCCTTAGGACTTGTAAACTATGTGATCTATAACTTCCAACATGCGACATCCCGAGGTAAAAAAGGAGAGACTTGTTTAAATGATTAAAAATAAATAAAAAACTTGCCTTAAGAGTATGATAATCATCATTGCTTGCGCGATGAGACTTCTGAGATTTTGGGGAAAATAAAGGAAAATACCAAAACCAGCTTTCAATTTCAAGCATTAAGATATAAAATTTTAAAAAGACTAAAAAACAAAGACGGCTCCAACAACATGGATTACCTCTATTAGATGGACATAACTATGCATTTTGGAGTATCAGGATGAAATTGTTTTTGCAAGCTCAAGCAGTAGATGTTTGGCAAGCTATGTTGAATGAATATAGTGTTCCAACAACCATTGCAACAGATGTTGCAGGTAAGAAACTTTATGGAAGCAATTCCAAAGCTA
>JZKD02S0351214.1:121066-137535 GCA_000966675.3 Picea glauca
GGCTACACCCTCTAGAAACACTAGGGTCAACTCCCATAGTGTATGACGTCAAGGGTCAACTCCCTTGACATGTCCTCATGTGCTCTCCACATGGGACGTTGGGTTATAAGCCCAAACGCACTTATCCCTTCTCGGATAGGTGCCCCACTTATCCCTTCTTGGATAAGTGTCATCACAAATCAAATCAACTCAGTCACATAGGAGTACGATCTGGAGAATGTCTCAGGAAGCTGCAAACATCAATACTCCCTCTCAGGGAGGGAGGCATTCTCTGCCACACCAATTCTGTCACAAAAGTACTTGAACTTCGTCTTGGTTTGGTAAGAACATCAGCAACCTGCTCATCTGTAGGAAGGTACTGCACAAATACTTCCTTCCTCTGCACCATGTCTCAGATGTAATGGTACTTGATATTAATGTGGTTCGATTTGTCATGAAACAATGGATTATCAAAGATCTTCACACAACTTTAGTTACCATAATGAATAATGGTGGAATCCAGCACATGTTCGAATAAATCAACACGGAGCTCGTGAAGCCACACTGCTTCACAGACTGTCATACTTAATGCAATGTACTCTACTTCTGTTGTGCTCAAAGCCACAGAAGTTCGTTTCCTGCTACACCAGGAAACCATGGAAGATCCCAAAGTGAAGCAACACCTAAAGGTGTTCTTTCTATCCACTGCGCTCCCTGCCCAATCAGAGTCAATATATTCCTGCCATATCATATCAATACTGGAAGTATATCTTAGACCATGTCGAACTGTACCTCGCAAGTATCTCAACACATGTTTCACAACAATCTACTGTGTCTATCTCAACTAAATTATAAACTGGCTAGGCGCACTCACTACATAGTAGATATTTGGTCTAGTGTTAACTAGATACATCAATTATACAATCATTTGTCTGTACAGAGTCAGATGAGTTTCATCAAAATCGAAAAAAGACACACTTATTTTCTTTAGATTCGTCATCATTGGTATAGCCACGGGCTTGAAGTTCACTATCTCAAACTTCTTCAATATATCAACTGTGTACTTCCCCTGACTCGGGAAGATCTCATCAGTTCTTTGCCACACCGCTAGTCCCAATAGGTAGTGAATCATACCAAGGTCCTTCATCTCGAACTCAGAGGCCAACACATACCTGCATTCAATAATAAGGCTTTCTGTATCGGTGAGGAATAAATCATCAATGTAGAGGACTAGAATCAAGGCCTCATCGTTAACAGTCTTGTAGTACATGTTGGGATCAACAAAACTTTTTTTGAAGCCCAACCTCATCAGGTTTCCATCAATCCTCTCATACCAAGCTCGAGGTGCCTGCTTGAGTCCATACAGGGCCTTCTTCAACCTACACACATGAGACTCCTTCTCATGTATGATGAAACCATCTGGTTGCTCGATGTATATTTCTTCCTCAATCTCTCCATTGAGAAAGATTGTCTTCACATCCATTTGACATAGTTTTCAACCCATGGATTCTGCGAGGGCAATAATCGTCCGGATAGAAGTGTATCGAACAACGGGAGAAAATGTCTCCTCATAATCTATTCCCTCCACCTGAGAGAATCCTCTAGCAACAAATCTTGCTTTGTGTTGCTCGATGCTTCCGTCAGCTGTATGTTTGATCTTATAGATCCACTTGGAAGTCACTACAAACTTCCCTTCAAGTTCTTGGAACAATATCCCACACATCATTCTTCATGATGGACTGATACTCCTCCATCATGGTATCTCTCCATATTGGTTGACTAGATGCCTCCCCATAACAAGAAGGCTCAGAATCAATGATGTGGCTCATAGTTGTGACATAGCACGAATATATTTGATGTCTCTTTCTCTCTTGAAAGGTACCACGAGGATTTGCATGTCCTTCTGCCTCCTACAGATTCTAACGATCCCAAGTAGGTATCTTCTGACCTACTACAATATTTCTTGGAACATCAACTAGAGGTACAAGATTAATGGGATCAATAGGCTCAATTGTCTCCCTCTGAAAGGAATGTCATCTTAGAAAATATTTGAGATATAAAGGTTTCCTCATGAAACCAATGTCTTGGTTCATTCATCTGACCATCTGAGTCATGTTAGGATGAATTCTACACCATCTTGCTTGTGTATGTGTTGAAGCTTGGATGCTTCATGTGCACCATGTCTTAGATGAAGTCCTGCGAGAAGCCTCTGAAGCCTCACTGCTTCCATGACTTGCGTAATTGGCTACGATATATTCTTCCTCTGCAGTACTGAGTTTTATAGAAGTCTCCTTCCACAAATCTTGATAGATCTTAAGCTAAGGAAACACCCTCTTGTGTGCTTTCTGTCATCTGCACTCTTTTCCTAGTAAAACATATATATCTCTGCAGTGTTTCTTCATCTCCTGAGACATATCCAATTGTACCACACTAGTACACTTGCTCTACTACAACTTGGTCTTCTCAAATCACAAGTTGGATTAGGGTGCTTACTACAAAGCACTATCTAGCTCTTTTCTTGGAGAGTAGGTCATCCACTCTCTCTGTAGCTACTCCCTCTGGGATTTCACAACTACTCCCTTTGGGACTCTGTAACTACTAAGCATTAAGACTGAGAGTAGCTTCTCTACTCTGTCATCAATTTTCCTCCTCTGGGATTGCTCTCTGTGGAAGTGGCTCATCCACCTTCTCCTGGGACACACCAATGTGGCCATTCTCCTCGATAATGAGATGATTTACAACATTTGTCATCGTTCTTTGGACATTGAATGTCTCACATACACAAATATGAGCTGACTTGTTTCACATGTACTTTAAAAAAATATGGGTTCACCAAAAAAAAAAAAAAAGGAACACCATGGTAATAAGCTCTCTACAATTGAGGGCTTCATGAACAAACCCGTTCTGCAGGAATAATGCTCCACTCTAGGTTTGATGTGATAATCTCAATGAATTGATTCGAAGTAGTGCCAAGCTTCATCCACTAAGCCAGCATGGTTGCAAGCATTTAGAATGGCCAAGAGGGTGACATAATTGGGCTTCAACCCAAGCTGCTACATTTGTTCAAAGAGCACGAAAACCTCTTTGTTATCACCATGCCTACCATACCCAGCAATGATGGCGATCCATGAGACAACATTTGTTTCAGGCATTTTATCAAACACTTGGCGTGCATCCTCAATGGTGTCGCATTTCACATACATATCAACAATGGCACTTTCCAAAATGATGTTAGGTTCATTCTCGGTTTTGATAATGCAGGCATGTAGTTGTTTTCCCTAGCCTAGAGAAACTATGCTTGCACATGCTCTAAGAATGCTCGGAAATAAAAACTTATCGAGTTTCATACCGGACTGTCGCATCTTATTATACAGTCCCAGTGCCTCACTGCCATACCCATACAGTGCATATCCCGCAACCATCACATTCCATGAGACCACATTTCATTCAGACATTTCGTCAAACAGTTGGTGTGCATAAACCAAGTTCCATTGAAGGGCACTGCAATTCATTGACGTCCACAAATCCAGATCTTTCAAAGCGTTCTACATATACCTTTCAGTACAGAGTTTTTCTTTTTCCATGACCGTTTCTCCCGAAAATGCAAGGTGTGAGAAATGATAGACGTTTAACGTGACTCTAACTGTTGATTGCAGAATTCAACAGCGTGAAAGAATTCAAGGACTTGGTTGCTGGCACAATTTCCAGCTAAATATACCTCTGTACATCAACATTTTCATTTACGTTGGGATATATTGTATCCATGCAATCTCAATATTCGAAGCCCCATGGATGTAACATCAATATCATTGATGGGATTGTCTCTTGTCCATCTGATGCCTCTTTTGTCCCAATGGCTGGGTTTATATTTACCTGGGCCCTCCCGTGAGGGAGTCAGCCCAGTCATGCTCTGATACCAAACAAGTTTTACATCATATAAGATATGATCAATATTCAATGCATTATTACAATGATGAGTGTTCCATATATAGGGAACATAAGGTGACCATCCATGAAAGGATGCGTCCCTTGAATAATCAATAACTATTTATTATTATCATTTACTTATTATATATACTATATTTAATAATCAATAGTAATTATATTATTAATTATTATCTTTAGAGAATGTCTTCTCGATGTTGTCCAAACATCAACAGGGGTCTAGTATCACTTCGGCCAAAGTGATTGGGACTAGACATGAAAAGTTGTATAAGCTTATGTTCCAGTCAGCCAGAGTATTGATTCATACTACCAACAGCAGTGACCTATGTGAGCTATGGCATAGGAGGATGGCACATTTGCACCATGGGGATTTGAGAGTACTGAGGGAGATGGTGATTGGATTTCTAGATTTCAGTACAGAGAAAGGGAGTTGTGCAAGGGGCATGCTTTGGGAAAGTACACCAACACTGTTTTTCCTATCAGTGACAGTAGAGCAGTAGGGATCCTTGATCTTATTCCTTCATATGTGTGTGGCCCAATGTCTTTGACATCGTTGACTGGTTTTCTATACTATGTTATATTCATTGATGAATTCTCACGGAAGTCTTGGATTTTCTTCATGAAGACCAAAGGACAGGTCTTCAGTCGGTTTCAAGAGTTCAAAGCTCTTGTGGAGAACCAGAGAGGGAAGAAAATCAGAGTTCTAAGGAAAGACAATGGGGATGATTATACCTCCAAGGAGTTCATGGAATTATGTCCATGAAAGGGCATTAGGAGAGAGTTGATTGTTCCTTACAACCCACAGCATAATGGGGTTGTTGAGAGGAAGAACAAGGCCATTGTTGGGGTTGTGAGAGTCATGCTACATGATCAGGGGCTGCCACTATTTCTTTGGGTTGAAGCATGCTACACTGCAATTTATCTGCAGAACAGGAGTCCTCACAAGGCTATGGAGAGCATGAATCCAGAGGAGGATTTTTCTGGGAATAAGCCTGAGGTGGGGCACTTTCGGATTTTTGGGTGCATCACTTATTCACATGTCCCTTCTGAGAAGAGGATAAATCTGGAACCCATGGCAGAGAGAGGGATCTTTGTTGGGTACAGTGAGACTTCAAAGGCTTTATGTATATACCTTCCTTCCTTGAGGAAGACTGTCTTAAGGAGGGATGTCACATTTGAGGAGGACAGAGCCTTTACGAAGTCTAGAGGGACAAAGAGGGGTGAACAGTCTTCACCTCATATTCAGGTGAGTCTGCAGTAGACTACAGTGACAGAGAATTAGGGACCACCAGTTTCGATGACGACAGGTTCATAGGTGATAGGGCCACATGGTTCAGGTTCGGAGGCTACTAGTCCACAGNAGCTTATGTTCCAACCAGCCAGAGTATTGATTCATACTACCAACAACAGTGACCTATGTGATCTATGGCACAGGAGGATGGCACATTTGCACCATGGGGATTTGAGAGTACTGAGGGAGATGGTGATTGGAGTTCTAGATTTCAGTACAAAGAAAGGGAGTTGTGCAAGGGGTGTGCTTTGGGAAAGTACACCAACACTGTTTTTCCTATCAGTGACAGTAGAGCAGTAGGGATCCTTGATCTTATTCATTCATATGTGTGTGGCCCGATGTCTTTGACATCATTGACTAGTTTTATATACTATGTTATATTCATTGATGAATTCTCATGGAAGTCTTGGATTTTCTTCATGAAGACCAAAGGACAGGTCTTCAGTCGGTTCCAAGAGTTCAAAGCTCTTGTGGAGAACCAGACAGGGAAGAAAATCAGAGTTCTGAGGATAGACAATGGGGATGAGTATACCTCCAAGGAGTTCATGGAATTCTGTCCAGAAGAGGGCATTAGGAGAGAGTTGATTGTTCCTTACAACCCACAGCATAATGGGGTTGTTGAGAGGAAGAACGGGGCCATTGTTGGGGTTGTGAGAGCCATGCTACATGATCAGGGGCTGCCACTATTTCTTTGGGTTGAAGCATGCCACACTGCAATTTATCTGCAGAACAGGAGTCCTCACAAGGCTGTGGGGGGCATGAATCCAAAGGAGGTTTTTTCTGGGAAGAAGCCTGAGGTGGGGCACTTTCGGATTTTTGGGTGCATCACTTATTCACATGTCCCTTCTGAGAAGAGGACAAAGCTGGAACCCACGGCAGAGAGAGGGATCTTTGTTGGGTACAGTGAGACTTCAAAGGCTTTATGTATATACCTTCCTTCCTTGAGGAAGATTGTCTTAAGGAGGGATGTCAGATTTGAGGAGGACGGATCCTTTACGAAGTCTAGAGGGACAGAGAGGGGTGAGCAGTCTTCACCTCAGATTCAAGTGAGTCTGCAGTAGAATACAGTGACAGAGAGTTAGGGGCCACCAGTTTCAATGACGACGGGTTCACAGGTGACAGGGCCACATGGTTCAGGTTCGGAGGCTACTAGTCCACGGGTTTTAGGTTTGGGTACTCCAGAGTCTACTTTAGGATCACAGTCTACAGGATATGGGGTTGAGAAAGGAGAATCCCCTCTATGGGACACTACTTCAGAGAGGAGGAAGCCCAAGTGGCTTCAGGATACTTTGAGGGAGGCATGGGGTTCAGTGGGGAATCCCAGACAGACAATGAGGGAGAGTAAATCTCCTAAGAGGTTTTTCATCTACATCGTGATGGTGAGCAGTATTCGAGAGTCAAAGCCTTCCACTTTTGAGGAGGCTAGTAGTAGACAGGTTTGGAGAGATGCCATGATGGAAGAGTATAATTCCATCATGAAGAACGATGTCTGGGAAGTTGTTCCTAGACCTGAGGGGAAGTCAGTGGTGACTTCCATGTGGCTCTATAAACTAAATCATGTTGCATATGGAAGCATTGAGAAGCACAAATCTCACTTTATGGCTMGGGGGTTTTCACAGGTTAAGGGAGTCGATTATGATGAGACCTTTACGTCGGTTGCTAGATATACCTCAATCAGATCGATGATTTCCATTGCATCAAAGATGGATTGGAAGATCCAACAGATGGATGTGAACACTGCATTTATGAATGGTCTTATATAGGAGAAGGTGTATATTGAGTAGCCATTGGGCTTTGAGGTGCATGGGAGATATTCTCATGTGTGTAGACTGAAGAAGGCATTGTATGGGTTGAAACAAGCTCCTAGAGCTTGGTATTTGAGGATTTATGCCTATTTGATCCAAGTGGATATCGGTGGCCACCCACCTTTTCCAACTGGCTCAAAACATTTTTCTGACAATTTTGACAATTCACTATTTTTAGCAGTTTTAACTTATGGGGCCATTTTGAGGGCCTAAATGAAGGTTTTTCAGGATAGAGCTTCTCAATGATAAGCAAAGGCATGATTGAGCCCCCAAAATGAATTTCCTTGACGATACATTTCCAATGGGCTATCACACGCCTAAAACAGAGTTTGTATGCAAAAGTTACGACTTCGGGAAATTGATGTACTAACTTACCCAAACGAGGCCCACATGACTTTTGGCGCTTCATCTCCTATGGTTAGGTTTTTGGATGTCTAGGGTTTTTGGAATTATTGTTTATTGTAAAAATTCCTTCAGAGCCTCATTGTAATCATATTCTTGTGAATGAGTGCAGTCATCACATCTCTTCTCAGAGATAAGCCGCCGCCATTCCAACAAGCTTGTTCCGCTGCATTTTACAGTTTCATCTTATTTCCTTATTGAATAGAAAATCAGTTTTACTGTATCTCTGTTATTTTGTGTTAAGCACCTGTTAATAATCTATAGCCATTTTGTTCTACTCATAAAATCTAGATCAGTGGTATCAAAGCGGTCTTCTCCTTGTCGTCTTAATGCATGTCCCCAACAAGGTCGGAGTACAAAGAGTTGGGTCTCAAGCTTGTTTCTCTTGAGGACAAAATCTCTTGCACACCCAAGTGACCTCTCATGGCAGGAGAAAAGAAAGATGACGGGACAAGAGATCCTTTCAAACTATTGATTGAGGAATCCCTCACACAACAAAGGAACGAGATGGTGGATAGTTTCGTGCAAATCCTTCGACGACTACCAACAGGTGACACATCTTCTTCGAGTGGAGGTGCCACCCCCTTTAAGGTACAAATAAACTTCGATATTCCTATATTTGAAGATCAGATAGACGCAGATGTTGTATATAAGTGGTTGAATCTACTAGAAGGGTATTTTTCTGTCCATAACTTTTCGAATAGAGAAAATATTACTTTTACGCTCCTCAAAGTCATTCCCCATGTCAAAGATTGGTGGGAAACTTTCTGTGAGCAAAAGGAAACAGAGGAACCCTCATTATTTTTAGTCACAGCCACCTGGATTCCTTTAGGGATGTTATTAAGGAACAATACTACCATGTTGGACGTTATGACGACTTGTATACCAAATGGACGACACTGTGGTAAGAAAGAGACCAAGCAGTGCCAGATTTCACGAATATATTTCATACCTTGCGCACCAAGCTGGGTATCAAATATTCAGAGCGACATCTGGTGCTCAAGTATCACGGAACTTTGCATAGATACATCTAGACGGAAATGGAATTTTTGGACATCTCATCCTTGGGCGTGGCCTACTGATATGCTGTCAAAATCGAGCAAAATCTCAAACAAAAGATGTGGCAATTCTGGCCTAAAAACCCCTCACAACAAAAGCCAGGAAAGGGCAGCCCCAACCCACAGAAAAAAGGACAGAACAAATATGGATAGTATTAGGACAACCAGTCCAAGCCGCAAGCAAAGAAGGACACCAGAAAGACAACAAAATATACCGGGAAGTGGTGCTACTTCCATAAGAACCCTTAGCATAACATTGTTGAATGCCATTCAAAGCAGTCGATGGTAGCTGAAGCGAAAAAATTTGAATCAGATGCGGGTTCAAACTCTGAGATAGAACCAGAAAGGGGAACATGGATCATTGACATGGAACCCACTTCCATTGTTGCTACCACCAAGCTCCAACCAGGTGAACCAGACGAGCCAGAACAAGGAGAATGCCTCCTCCATTCACAGATGTGGGTAAAAGGCACCCCACTGCACTTCATCATGGAAAGTGGTAGCCATAAGAACCTCATCTCAGCAGAGGTCGTCAAGCGGTTGGCCCTGCCAACAACACCACACCCACAACCCTACACCATTGGATGGCTCCACCAAGGAAGCGATCTCCATGCCAACCAATAGTTTTGACTGTCGTACGACATCAAGCCCTTCAAAGACGAGGTATTGTGTGATGTTGCTCCTCTCGAATTTTGTGATTTTCTTTTGGGACAACCTTATTTATGGAAACGTCATGCTGTATATGAGTCTAGGCCTCGTAGTGTCATTATTACTTTGAACAGGAAATTGTACAGGATACCCAAGGCAGTCCCACCTAGTATTATTTCCTTGATCTCTGCTAAGAAATGTAGAAAGGTCATCTCTCAGACGGGGAAGTTTGTCTTCTTCATGATTCGCTCTCAGAATAAGCGAAATATCACAGCCACATCCAAGGTCTCTATGGGCGACCTCTCCACACAGCAGAAGCATGTAGATAAGGTCATGGAAGAATACTCAGATATCTTCTCCTTACCTACCGGGGTACCTCTGCACTGCCAGGTCAAGCACCCCATCGATATGACCCCCGACGCACCGCTGCCCAATGGGACAGTCTATCGCCGCTCTCTGTAAGAGAATGAAGAGATCATGTGACAGATCCAAGAACTTATACAGAAGGGGCACATCCATCCCAACTCATCACCTTGCGGGAGCCCAATCGTGTTGGTACAGAAGAAAGATGGAACCTGGCGACTCTACATTGATTATTGGGCTCTGAATAAAATCACAGTCAGAAATCGGTACCTGATTCCCCGACTCGATGACCTCCTTGATCAACTCACGGGGGCCAAATAATTCAGTAAGATTGATCTGAAATCTGTCTACCTCCAGGTCCCGATAGAACAGACAGATGTATGGAAAACTGACTTCAAGTCAAAGGAAGGCATTTTTGAATGGTTGGTCATGCCCTTTGGTTTGACAAATGCTCCAGCCATTTTCATGAGGATGATGGACGATATCCTGCGACCATTCACCAATACTTTTGTAGTGGTGTATATGGATGACATTCTCATTTATAGCAAGACTTGGGCCAAACACTTGCAACATATTTAGCAGGTTCTGCACACCCTACGGCAGCACAAGCTATATGTCAACTTGAAAAAATGTTCCTTCAGCATGGACAGGGTCCATTACCTGGGCTACATAATTGATCAGAATGGAATACATGTGGATCTAGCCAAGATCTAAGTCATTCGTGACTCGCCAGCCCCAACCACACTCACTGAGCTTCGAAGCTTCTTAGGCCTTGCCAATTTCTACCGCAGGTTCGTGTTGAGATTCTCCCATATTGCATGGGCCCTAAGCCAAATAACCAGGGGTGGTGGTAAGGCGAAATTTTCATGGGGTCGATCTCAACAACAAGCATTCAACGATTTGAAGCAGCACTTGTGCTCAACTCCAGTACTTTCACTACCAGATCTGCAATAGCCCTTTGAGATCGAGACATATGCTTCAGACTATGTGGTGGGCGTCGTTCTTACTAAGAACAGCCACACCGTGGCCTATCATAGTGAGACACTATCATATGTTGTCCATAAGTACCCTACTTATGACAAAGAAATGTACTCCATTGTGCAAGCCTACCGTCAATGGAGACATTACATTATTTGGAAGGAGACAGTCATCCACATTGATCATAAGCCACTGCAGTTCATGCAGACACAAGGAAAATTGCAGAATGATCACCATAAAAAGTGGTCCACGTACTTTCAACAATTCCACCTCAACATCAAGTATAAAACAAGAAGCACTAATCAAGTCGTCGATTGCCTCAGAAGATCGCTAGTCGCGGCACTCACCATGGTGCTAGACTCCTGCAGCCATGACACCTTTGGATGGCCCCAACTCTATGAAATAGACCCGGACTTCGCCACCACCTACCAAATTTTGGGTGCAAACGCAGTTGTCAATAATTTGCATCTTCAGGATGGGTTGTTGTGTCGTCTGGGATATATTTGTGTTCCATCAAGAGAGAAAGTGAAGCTTATCTGGGAAGCCCACTACAGTCGGGTGGCAGGACACTTCAGCGTCGAAAATATAGTGGCGATGCTACATAAACATTTCTACTGGCCAAAACTTTGACAGGAGGTCAGCAAGTATATCAGGTCTTGCACTGCCTACGCTATTGCCAAACCAACCACTAAGAAATAGGGCATGTACACCCCTCTTCCTACTCCTGACAAGCCATGGGAATCCATCTCAATGGACTACATGTTGGTCCTCCCGTCCACCAAGTAGGGAAATGACTGTGTTATTGTGGTTGTTGATCGCTTTTCTAAGATGGCGATCATTATGGCTGCCTATAAGAGGAACATCACAGCAGAGGCCACTGCCAAGATCTTCTTTGAACGAGTCTGGGTACATTTTGGAATCCCACAAACCATTGTCTCAGATCGGGACAGACAATTTCTCAGCACATTCTGGTCGAGCCTCTGGTCATTGTTGGACACCAAGCTCACCAAATCCATGGCCTTCCACACCTAGACAGATGGAAAAACCGAGGTCGTCAATTGAATTATTGTACATATCCTTCGTATGTATAATTCAAAGCACCCTCGCACATGGGATGAGAGCCTTCCCTATGTCCAACATAGCTACAACCGAGCCCTGCAGAGCTCAACCGGACACAACCCCTTTAAGGTGGGGTTGGGATTCCAACCATTGGGTCCCATAGATGTTGCACTTCCCCTTGCGGTCACCTCGATTGACTCATCTCCTGCTTCAACTTAAGCTAACAAAGCCACCCATTTCATTGAGAGAATACAACACATCCGCCAACAGGTTCAGGATATCCTACAGAAGTCCAATGACAAGTACAAGCATCTCCATGATCAACATCGGGTGCCACATAAGTTTCAGGTGGGTGACAAAATTTGGTTGCACTTGCAGAAAGAACGCCTTACAGGACCCCATCGAAAGCTTTGCCCACTCTATTATGGGTCGTACAAAATCACCAATATTGTGGGAGATAATTCTTTTGAGCTCAACATTCCTCCTTTCCTTGGCCTACACCCAATGTTCAACGTGGATCTCTTTCGCCCTTATTTCCCACCATTATTGGACACCTCAGACATAGTAGAGCAGTTGAAACCAACAGATCTCAAACCCGACTGCATACAACAGGCATATAGTGATCATATTTTGGACACACATATTAATTGCACTCGATAGCAAAGGATCCAACTTTATCGAGTCGTCAAAGTAGGGCAGCTGCTGCACCAAGGCAAGTGGCTCACCCAGGGCCAAATTCAGCAAAAATTTTCTTATCTGATGGGGGAACTCAACGCAATGGATACCATTGATTCCTAAGAAGGGAGGATTGATCCAGGTGGATATATATGGCCACTCACCTTTTCCAACTGGCTCAAAACAGTTTTCTGACAATTTTGGCAATTTACTATTTTTAGCAGTTTTAATTTCTGGGGCCATTTTGAGGGCCTAAATGAAGGTTTGTCGGGATAGAGATTCTAAATTATAGTAAAAGTCATGATTTAGCATCCAAAATTAATCTCCTCGATGATACCTTTCCAACGAGCTATCACACCCCTAAACTGGAGATTGTATGCAAAAGTTACGACCCCGGGAAGTTGATGTACTAACTTACCCAAATGGGGCCCACATGACTTTTGGTGCTTCATCTCCTAAGGTTAGATTTTTGGATAATTAGGGTTTTGGAATTCTTGTTTATTGTATAAATACCTTTAAATCCTCATTGTAATCATCTTCTTGCGAATGAGCGCAGTCGTCGCATCTCTTCTTAGAGATAAGTCGCCACCATTCCAGCAAGCTTGTTCCGCTGCATTTTACAGTTTCAGCTTATTTCCTTATTGAATAGAAAACCAGTTTTACTGTATCTCTGTTATTTTTTGTGAAGCACTTGTTAATAATATGTAGTCATTTTGTTCCTCTCATAAAATCCGGATCACTATTTGCAGTAGTTGGGTTTTGAGAAGAGTGAGGTAGATCCCAACCTATACTACATTGTGGTTGGAGAGGATCCTCTCATTCTCTTGCTATATGTGGAGGATCTATTCATTACAGGGGAAGAGAGACTCATCAACATTTGCAAGGAGATCCTTTCTTCAGAGTTCGAGATCACTGATATCAAACTGATGCACTATTTTTTGGGATTGAAGGTTTGGCAGGAGCCTCGACACATCTTCATGGGATAGGGGAAGTATGTGTGTGACATTCTAAGGAGATTTCAGATGGAGGACAGTAGGCCCATTACCACTCCTATGATTACCAAATGGAATAAGATTCATGCTTCTAATTCAGATTTGGTGGATTCCACTTTATATCATCATTTGATGGGGTCATTGATGTATCTGGTTAATACCATGCCAGATATTTGTTTTGTTGTCAAAACTCTCAGTCAGTTCATGGTGGAGCCTAGGAGAGTGCACTGGTGATCCAGATTTTATGAGCAGAATGAAATGAATACATATTATTAACAGGTTCTTAACAAAAAATAACATAGATACAGTAAAACTGGTTTTCTATTCAATAACGAAAAAATATGAAATTGTAAAATGCAGCAAAAACAAGCTTGTTGGAATGGTGGCGGCTTATCTCTAAGAAGAGATGGGATGACAACGCGCATTTGTAAGAAGAAGATTACAATGAGGCTCTCAAGGAATTTTCACAATAATAAAGAATTCCAAAAACCCTAAACATCAAAAAACCTAACCCTAGGAGATGAAGCGCCAAAAGTCATGTGGGCCCCGTTTGGGTAAGCTAGTACATCAACTTCCCGGAGTTGTAACTTTTGCATACGATCTATGTTTTAGGCGTGTGATAGCCTGTTGGAAAGGTATCATCAAGGAGATTCATTTTGGGGGCTAAATCATGCCTTTGACTATCATTGAGGATCTTGATACCGAAAAACCTTCATTTAGGCCCTCAAAATGGCCCCGGAAGTAAAAACTGCTAAAAATAGTAAATTGCCAAAAATGTCAGAAAATTGTTTTGAGCCAGTTGGAAAAGGTGGGTGGCCACCGATATCCATCTGGATCAATCCTCTCTACTTAGGAATAAATTGTCTCCATTGCATTGAGGTCCCCCATTAGATGAGGAAATTTTTGCAGAATTTGGCCCCGGGTGAGCCACTTGCATTGGTGCAAGAGTTGTCTTTCTTTGATGACTCGATAAAGTTGGATCCTTTGTTGTAGAGTGCCCTTGATTTATCTATCCACAATCTGATTATTGGATGTCTGTTGTATGCAGTCGAGGTTGAGCTCTGTTGGTGTCAGTTGTTCTGCTACTTCTGAGGTGTCCAATAATGGTGGGAAATAAGGGCAAAGGAGATCCACGTTGAACATTGGGTGCAGGCCAAGGAAAGGAGGAATGTTGAGCTCAAAATAATTATCCCCCACAGCCTTGGTGATAGTGTACGGTCCATAACGGAGTGGGTGAAGCTTTCGATGGGGTCCTGTAAGGCATTCTTTCTGCAAGTGCAACCAAACTTTGTCGCCCACCTGAAACTTATGCGGCACCCGATGTTGATCATGGCACTGTTTGTACTTGTCATTGGACTTCTATAGGATATCCTGAACCTGTTGGCAGATTTGCTAGATCCACTCAATGAACCGGGTGGCTTTGTCAGCTTCAGTTGGAGCAGGAGATGATTCAGTCGAGGTGACCGCAAGGGGAAGTGCAACATCTATGGGACCCAATGGTTGGAATCCCAACCCCACTTGAAAGGGGTTGTCGTCAGTTGAGCTATGCAAGGCTCGGTTGTAGATATGTTGGACATAGGGAAGACTCTCATCCCATGTGTGAGGGTTCTTTGAATTATACATGCGAATGATATGCACAATCATTTGATTTACAAACTCATTTTGGCCATCTGTTTGGGGGTGGAAGGCCGTGGATTTGGTGAGCTTGGTGTACAGCAGTGACCAGAGGCTCGACCAGAATGTGTTGAGAAATCGACTATCCTGATCTAAGAAAATGGTTTGTGGGATTCCAAAATGTACCCAGACTCGTTCAAAGAAGATCTTAGCAGTAGCCTCTGTTGTGATGCTCTTCTTGCAGGCAACCAGAATCACCATCTTAGAAAAGCGATCAAAAACCAAAAAAACACAGTCATTTCCCCGCTTGGTGGATGGGAGGCTCGACATGTAGTCCATTGAGATGGATTCCCATGGCCTGTCAGGAGTAGGAAGAGGGGTGTACAGGCCTTGTTTCTTAGTGGTCGATTTGGCAATAGCGTAGGCAGTGCAGGACCCGATATACTTGTCAACCTCCTATCGAAGTGTCGGCCAGTAGAAATGTTTCTGTAGCATCGCCACTGTCTTTTCGACGCCAAAATGTCCTGCCACCCAACTGTAGTGGGCTTCCCAAATCAGCTTCACTCGCTCACTTGATGGAACACAGATATGGCCCAGACGACACAACAACCCAACCTAAAGATGGAAATTATCGACAACTGCATTTGCACCCAACATTTGGTAGGTGGTGGCGAAGTCAGGGTCTATCTCATAGAGTTGGGGCCATCCAGATGTCTCATGGCCACAAGAGTCTAGCACCATGGTGAGTGTCGCGACTGGCGGTCTACTGAGGTAATCAGCGATGTGATTGGTGCTTCATGTTTTGTACTTGATGTTGAGGTGGAATTGCTGCAAGTATGTAGACCACTTTTGATGGCGGTCATTCTGCAGTTTTCCTTGTGTCTGCATGAACTACAATAGCTTATGATCAGTGTGGATGACTGTCTCCTTCCCAAGAATGTAATGTCTCCACTAGTGGCATGCTTGCATAATGGAGTACATTTCTTTGTCATAATTAGGGTACTTACGGATAGTATCTGACAGTGTCTCACTATGATAGGCTACGGGGTGGTCGTACTGAGTGAGAACGGCGCCCACAATATAGTCTGAAGCATCTGTCTCGATTTCAAAGGGATGTTGCGGGTCTGGTAGTGAAAGTATTGGGGCTGAGCACAAGCGCTGCTTCAAATCATCGAATGCTTGTTGTTGGGACCGGCCCCACGCAAATTTCTCCTTACCACCACCCCTATTTATTTGGCTGAGGGCCCATGCAATATGGGAGAAACCCAACACGAACCTGCGGTACAAATTAGCAAATCCCAAGAAGCTCTGAAACTCAGTGAGTGTTGTTGGGCCTGGACAGTCACGGATGACTTGGATCTTGGTTGGATCCACATGTACGTCATGCTAATCAATGATGTAGCCCAGGTAATGGACCCTGTCCATGCCGAAGGAGCATTTTTCCAGGTTGGCGTATAGCTTGTGCTGTTGCAGGGTGTGCATAACCTACTGAATATGTTGCAAGTGTTCGGCCCAAGTCTTGCTGTAAATTAGAATGTCATCCAAATTGTTGGTTGTGGAGCCTGATTATCTTCCTGATTTAGAGGTATTTTACTTTCAGTCGTGTTTATACCCCATGAAGTATTTACACCCCAGAAGTATGTACACTCTTCCATGCAGG
>JZKD02S0351214.1:174553-225832 GCA_000966675.3 Picea glauca
TTAATAAGATCCATAAATTTCAATAAAAACTTAATAAGATATATAATTTTTTTAATTTTAATAAATAAAAAAAAATATATGTTAACAAATTTTGCAATTAAAATACTTTTAAAAACCACCTATATGTAAAAAAAAATTATATGTCAACAAATTTTGCAAATAAAACAAAATTTTACTCCACATATAACATTTATAAAAGAATAATAATTCCGTTTTTTCTCTATATTACTAATAATAATAAGAATAGTAATTTTAGAATCGAATTTACTTAAAATTGAAAGAACTCAAATAAGGAAATATTCAGCAGTAATAATCTTAATAATAATAATAATAATCTATTTTTAAGGTCACGGTCAAACCAACGTATCAAATTGGTGTATGAGATCCCCGTGTTTGTGGGACATTGTTTTTGGGACAAGGGTTCCCCTCAGCCTAGCGATTTGACTGATAAAGTTTAAGAAGATATACATACCCTACTCCCTTTAGATTTGAACCTGTGAACTCTTAAAAAAAACACACACAAAAATACAAAATACTATTTAAAATTTCAGAAGTTCGAAAAAAAAACCCGCTGAATTTCATTTAATAGTTCGGCCAAACATAATCAAACTTAGCCGAAAAACACCGAACATGAACGGATTCTATCCGCGGAAACTGTGAGATTCAGCCATTTTGGAAACCTTTATTATAGACGGCGTTCATTTATAAAGTGGAACACCAGAACATTATTCTTAGACGTCCAGAGAGGCAACATTAAGCGCCGCTTAACGAGGGAACCTTAGAATTCTCGTTAGGGCCAAACACGTAGGAGGCAAGTCCCCACAGGCTCAACAGCATGGAGATCATTTTAATGCCATCCATATTATCTTTGAAAATACAGACTGCCAAAACAGACACAATTGGCAGACTCAACGTGTTGATTACGTTGGAAAATAAGGAGGAGACCAGAAATGTGAGACCCAGAGCACCCAAATAAGCCACCTGCCATCCTATAGCAATCCATCCCAGTGTCATGCAGTAAGCTACCGTTCCTGATTTGAAACTGTGGGCCTCATCTTTTATCTTACTGAATTCTCCGCTCGCCAAAAGTCCTATTACACTAATCAGACTTGCAACAATGTTCACGAAAGCCTGGGTTTCCACAACTACAGAGAATGTTTCCTTACCCACAACTTTGGTGAATACAAGCTGCATCAATGTAAGAAACAGTGCAATGATGGCAGCTCCCGTGATGGTGAAAATGAATCCAAGCACGAACTGCCCATTGCTTGTGCCTTGAGGTCGTTCACTGTGATGAATTCCTAGCATTATTACGCTCAACGTGACCAGGACCAATGAATTTACAACATAAGCATTCATTCTCTGCCCGACCAAAAGAGATGCAAACACCCCAGCGAAGACCAGTTGTGTTGCGCATTGAAGAGTAAAGGTAGAAGCCGGCAGAAAAGATAGCCCCCAACTTAGAAAGATGAAATCTACAGCTGAGAGTATCCCCAATCCACCACATATGACGAAGAATTTGTTCCTGATATTAGGATTCATGGAGGACAGCAGCCTTCGTCGTTTAAGCAGAATTGGAAGGAGGAGAATGGGCCATCCCAGGCATTGTGACAATGTCAGGATCCATCGGCTATGGCCACCCTGTTCATAGTAAAACCTGCCAAGAAGTATGGCGGCTGATTGCCCTGCAAGAGAGGCAACCACGCTGCTTATGACAAGAAACCAATGAGTTACGCCCTTTCTTCTATCAGTTATTCCAGAAGGATGATGGCGATCCAAGCCCACGTTCACCGGATCGACAAGATCTGTAGTGAAGGGCACATAATGGTTACAAAACCCTAATCTATCAGTAAAGTGTATTCTTCTATGGATCTAAATGCTAAATAATAAGAAAACTGTCTAAAACAACGGATTGACTCACCTGGTTGGTTATTGCAGGCCTTCGTCTCGCCTTGTATACAGGCCATTTCATAGAAATTCCACAATCTGCAGAAGCAAGCGTCTAACAGAGGAGAAATGTCTTATGGACACAACTGTATTCAGATCTGCAACGTATGGAAAATATATATATTCTCATGCTTGACACCCATCACCTTTTTGAGCTGGGGATGATGAAGAAGATTACGTCAGAAGTTCAGAACTCTGCACTTTTTCCTGCCCTAAAATTAGTGGTAACGGCACCGAGCGTGAATGCGCGGCCTGAAATGCTGACAATTCGGGGAAAGTATTGTTTAGCTAATGGTCGTGCAGAAAAGAAGTGAGGTCGGCAACATGCGAGAGGTGGCCATTAATTCAACTAAGTGTCTCTTGTGACATGCTTTCAGTCATGGCAGCTGATGAAAGAATCAGAGAAGACTGAACTGGGCTTAGGTTACATGAACTGCCCATTAAAAGTAGTATTCGGGCGCGTTCCAGGTTCCAAATGTCGTTGCGTCTAATTCCATCGTTATTGAATTATCAACGCCCATTCAATCAAGACGACTAGAAGTTGTTAGACAGGCCATGAGTATCGTTTTGTTCAATACCAAATACCACCAAGGTAAAAACTTGGGGTTGGTTATTTGTTTTACAAAATGGTTTTTTTTCCATGGAATCTGGTAATATAAATTTACATAAATTATTATTTTTTGTTGTTCAAAATTTATTTTTGAATCTAGAAATGGATTCAGTATGTTGAAAAAATTTTGGAGCAGTCTAATTATACAGAAATAATCATTCAAATTTACTAATCCAACAACTCCTCAACTGATTTCGAACAAATGTACCTTGAAAAAATCACCATTTCTTACAACGTTTAGCAACTTTGGATTAGCTATTGTTTTCTCCATTGTTGAATGTCCATGGCTATACCCAATATTTAGTATTTTATTTTCTTTTCTTCCAATTTTTTTTATATTGATATTTTTTTGTATTTTCTTAATATATTTATTGAATCTAAATAAATTTTTATAAGCAAGATCTACAATTTCTTTCATATTCAAGATTTTTTTTTTCTGAATATATTTATTGGGTCTAAAGAAATTTTTACAAGCAAGCTGTTATATTCAAGATGGAATTAAGTAGTGACATTTCAAAAAAGTATATATATATATATATATATTAGTTAAAAAAAATAATTATAATGTAGATTATGAATAAAATATTTCAACTTATACTTTAAGTGAGATGATTGTATATCAACTTTAGATATGTCTAAAAAGATAAAGTAATTAAACGTGAAACAAATTCTTATCACCACCATCTACACTAAGGAGATGTGCAATTCCTTCAATTTTTAATATGGACTTCACATATGGCACTTACAAATATATTAATAACAAAAAAAACATTTCAATATCCATATTAAATAAAATATTTCAACATTAGTTTTATATATAAAGCAATTAAAAATAAAAATAAAAATCATATACAAATTAGATGGGTAGTTTATTTAAAAATAATAATAACAAAACAATATTTTAATGTTGACCATAATAAAATATTTTAATGCCCACCTTAAATAAATAATTTTAAAAGTAATTAAAATTAAAAAAAAAAATCATTGTTTTGACTATAATATGCACTTTCTACTTCCTAATACGAGGGAGATGTATAATTCATTTAATGATTAATATCCAGTTGAGAAATGACATTTAAAAAATATTAATAACAAAAAACTATTTCAATGTGGACCTTAAAAAATGTATTTCAATGTTCAATAAAATATTTCAATATATAAATCATTGGAAAGTAAAAAAGTTGTTATGGTTATTGTACAAAAAGATACTTTCTAGAAATCCTTATAAGGGAAATGTATAATTGATTCTATGCTCAATATGAAGATAGCATTACAAAAAAATATTTCAATGTACACCTTGAGTAAAATAAGCAAGATGGGATTAATAACAAAAAAAAGAATTCAGTGGACTTTGAGGGGACTGCGTGAGACGACTGTGTGAGGCTCGACTGGACTGCGTCATGCCTGGAGCTAGGGTTCTCTCGCCTCCATGGAGGATCTGGGCATGCCCCAGGGGCCTCCCCCTCCTCCATCTCTGCCCTCTGTTGTAGGTGCGTTCAATAAGTTGTTGGCATCCTTGCCAAAGAAGAATAAATATGAAGCGGCAAAGTTTGTTAAGAAACTAGATGAGATCCCTGAGATCTCTCTTCCTCCAGAGGGACCGATCTAGGTTGCTTTGTCCCTGGTAGATCGTGCTCTCGTAAGCCAGTTCACAAGGCTCTGTCCCTCTCCAAAATCCACAGAGAACTGGGTCGGCAAAAACTGGGCTCCATTAATCAAAAACAACGTAACCTCCTACTTCTTGGGGAGAGATTACTTCATGTTCGAGTTCACTTCGAAAGAGGACAAGGATCTGATCTTCCGGAATGGCCCCTATTTCATGGACCCTCGGGGTATGTATCTTAACAAATGGATGTCGGATTTCAATCCTACAGCCGATGTTCCCTCTGCGGTCCCGGTATGGGTTAGGCTACCAAACCTTCCAATCCACTGTTGGAACTGGGATTCGCTGAAGCACATAGGCAAGGCCCTGGGTAAATTTATAGATCGAGCAAACAACAAGGATCAATATGATTGTGCCAGAATATGCGTGGAGGTAGATCTAGAGGTGGGTCTTCCAGAGGCCATAAAAATCAATGTTGACAGTTGGACCCATGTGCAAAAGCTAGATTACGAGCAGTTTCCCTTCATTTGCCGAAAATGCCATGTTTACGACCACTTTGCCAGAGTTTGTCCGACCAATGGTGAGGCGGAGAAAGGGAAGGAGGAGGGCTAGAATCAGATCAAGCACGTCAAGTCTTCCCATAAACCCCACAAGTCCGGTGCCCAATCTGGAAAAGGCCCTCAGTCGGCCCCTATTCAGCAAATCCCTCCACTGATGAGGAAAGAGAACAAGTTTGGGCCTCTAAGCTCGGAAATAGAGGAATTTCAAGAGGGAGAGACTCAAATGGTAAACTCTCCAGCCAAAGAGACCCCCTCCGGCTCGATCAAAGGTAGAAGTTCTACAGAGAGCTCTAAAGAAAAATACTCAGAAGATGAGGAGGAAGTTCAAGAATTAGAGGACTCAGAGGAGGAAGGAGAACTAGGAGATTCTCAAACCTTTGTCAGAAGACCCACAAGAGGCCGCAAGTCAACGCAGGAAAAAAGAGAATAGGAAACGTACAAAGACAAGCTTCAGGGCTCCCAGCCAACCCTTGAGAAACTATTGGAAAAAACTCTGAAGATGACGAGACACCAGACTCAGGGCTCCAAGGGAGCCCAACATAATAAAAGTAAATGATGAAGGTCGTCTCCTGGAACTGCAGGGGTATGGGGAGCAAAGACAAAGAAGAAGCTACAAGAAGTTTAATAAGAATAGAAACCTCAAGCATACTCCTCATTCAGGAGACAAAAATGGAGGACTCAGTCTTCCTTCAAACAAGTAAGAATATTTGGAATAAAGGTGGAGCGCAAGCAGTCTCTGCCTGTGGAGCATCAGGTGGGTTGGGCACTCTCTGGAATACTAATAACTTCTCACTAGTCTCTGAGACCCTAAACAATCACTGGTTGTTTTTAAAGATGCAACATCTCATCACAAAGGAGATCATAATCCTTTTTAGTGTGTATGTCCCAGTTAATGCTGGGGAAAAAAAGGCCTGCTGGGATTCCATAAGAAACCTGGCAGATCTAGTAAATTTGTAAAATGTTATCATTGTTGGAGATCTCAATCTCACTTCACTTTCGACAAAAAAGAGAGGATGCATCATCGTAAGGGAACCGACAAGGGAATGGGTGGAAGATCTTATGCAGGATTGGGACTTGCTAGACATCAAGCCCTCTACTGGTAAGTTCACTTGGTCAAATAAAAGAGTCGATCCTGGACATATTGCAGCAATATTGGATAGATTTTTTGTTCAAAGTTTCTTCCTCCTTCTAGGGTTAGAGGCTAGAATGCATATTCTTCCTTGCAGCATTTATGATCACAAACCCATCAAACTTGAGCTGTTGGCGCATCTTGATCTTGGCCCAATACCATTCAGATTTAGCCCTCTTTAGGTCAAGGAACCGGACTTCATGGAAATGGTCAAGGAAAGTTGGAAGCAACCAATCAAGGGATCCCCTTTTTTTGTTTGGGAGGAAAAACTTAGAAGATTGAAAGTTGTTCTAAAAAGTTGGGCCAAACATTTGCCCAATCCTGCCACCGAAAGGAAAAAAATTCAAAGCGCCTTAGAGATCCACCATTTTCATTCGGAAGATGTTGAAATAACAAAAGAGGCTTTAGACAAAGAGGCACATCTACAGCAAAATTTTCACAAGGCTTGCTTGGCCGAGGAAGAATACTGGAGGCAAAAATCACGAAGCCTATGGCTCAAAGCAGGGGATAGGAACTCCTCCTTTTTCCACAAGCAAGCCCAAGAAAGGAAATGGTCAAATGCCATCTCAGAAATTAAGGAAGAAAATATCACTCACAAGGATAATACTAGCATCAAAAGAGCAACCTTCCTCCATTTTAAAAATCTATATTATGAGGAAGAGGAGAGGAGTCAAAATTCTAAACTTTTGGAAGTGGTCCCCCTCTTGATAACAGCAAAGATGAATCAGCTGCTAGAAGCCAAAGTCACCAAAAGTGAAGTAAAGGATGCCCTCTATGCTATGGACCCCAACAAAGCCCCAAGCACGGATGGGTTTATAGCCAGATTCCTCCAGGCCTGCTGGTAGATTATAGAAAAGGATTTCTTTAAAATGATTTTAAAATCCCAAAACTATCAGAAAATCGGAGGCAGCACTAACTTTGTGTTCCTTTCCCTCATCCCTAAGGAGAAAGGATCCAAAACCTTCAACAGATTTTGTCCAATATCCCTTTGTAACATAGGGTACAAATTGATCACCAAAGTGATAGCCAGCAGACTTAAGAACATCCTCCCCAAAGTTATTCTGGAGAATCAAGGAGGCTTCATCCATGGAAGACAAATTGTGGACAAATTCACCTTAGTTCAAGGGGAAATTCACTCAAGTCTTCATCAAAAAGAAAAAGGTATGGTTGTCAAGCTTGATCTAGAAAATGATTTTAACCGAATTAGACACAACTTCCTGTTGGATGTTTTGCACAAGTTTGGGTTTGGATCGAGATTCATAAATTGGATTCGGGCCTGTATCTTGGAGCCCTGGATCGCCCCCCTGGTGAATGGTAGGGCTATTGACTTCTTCAAATCCTCGAGAGGACTTAGGCAGGGGTGTCCTCTTTCACCCCTCCTCTTTTTTCTACAAGCCTCTGTCCTCAGCTTTTATCTCAACAAGAAGCAACAAGATCATGAGATTATTGGACTAAGTATAGCAAGAGGAGTTAAAAAAATAAACCACGCCCTCTTTACCGACGATACCTTGTTGTTGGGTGCTGCCACGGTGATTTTGGCTGCTAGGTTCAAAGCAGTGTTGGACGAATTCTGTGAAGAATCTGGCAGTAAGCTAAACAAAGAGAAATGTCACATTTCTGGCTAGAACATTTTAGCCTCCTCTCTCAATTCTATAGCCAGATGCTTTGGATTTTCCGCCTCCTCATCTTGGTCCTCTTTCAAGTATATTAGACTTCTTATCTTTCTCAATAAAGCCTCCGACCGAGATTGGCTTCCCCAAATAGAAAAATTCAAAATTAAAATGCAGGCTTGGGGTTCCTCCTGGCTCAATATTGTAGGTAAGACAGTGCTCATCAAACCTGTACTCCACAACCTTCCTCTATTTCAATTCTTTGTCCTTCTTTCTCTTATAGGCATCCTCAGGAAGATGGAGGATTGCATTCGTCAATTCTTTTGGAAGGGAGGAAAGTAGAATGAGAAGAAAATCCCTCTCGTCGAATGGGAAATGGTCTCCAAGCCATTGATGGAGGGGGGTATGAACTTTAAAATCCTCTTCTCCCAAAATATAGTTATGGGAGCGAAAACTATTTGGAGAATCATTTCTCCCAATCCTAGATGGGCGCAGCTGGTGTTGTGGAAGAAATATTTCAAAGGCAAGAGAACCTGATGCCTGGACAATCCACTCCCTCAAATAAAGTCACCCCTCCTCAACCTCTGCGTCAAAGTCATCCCTCTAATCAATTCGCAAGCATTTGGATTCTTGGAAATGGCAAAAGCATCAATATGTGAAATGATGGAATTATGAACAATCCTCCGCTCGCAGAGTACAGCTCCCTACAAACGTTGCGCCTATGGCTGGAAGACACTGGATATAAAACATTGTGGGACCTCTCCTTATGGAATGGTACAACCTGGACAAGCTGGAAGCAAATCCAAGTGCCCTTGTAACTCTAGGTTGATCGTGCTAAGTTCTTCTCCCTTTTTCATGGCATGGATCCCACTCAGGCCAGGAGAAAGGACACTCGTGGTTGGGGGCCGATGGTTGGTGGATTTTATGTGGCCCAAGGCTATGCCAAGCTGTTGGAGCGGCCTCACATTCCTTCAGATCCAGCACCCTGGAAGGGGATCTAGAATCATTCCTCCATTCTGAAAGACGATTTCTTCTACTGGTTGTTGTGTCATAGAAAAATTTTAACAGATGACAGACTTCAGAAAAGGGGAATCTATGGTCCTTCTAGGTGTATCTTGTGCGGAGAAAACGTTGAGTTCATCCGCCATCTGGTATTGGAGTGCAAATTCGTAACGCAAATCTGGCATGAGCTCTTAGGCACTTGGAGATCCAATTTTACACTCCCTAGCTTCATTTCTGAGTTGTTCGCAAACTGGTTGCCCATATATCCTGGCCCCTTTCCAAAAAAAAAATGATCATAGCCGCCTGGATCTCCCTTCCAAAAATAATCAACTGGCAAATTTGTCTAGAGAGGAATAAAAGGATCTTCAGGAATAAAGCACAGGACGTTAAGTTTGTGGTGATCAAGATAAAATGCCAGCTGAAAGAATGCCTGCTAGATCAATTGGATGACTCAAACTTATGCCAGCAAGATCTTGATTGGGGCGCCTCACTTGATCTTCATTTCCAAAAAGCAGTAAGCATCACCATCCCTCCCAAAAAGTGGAAAATAAGAGAAAATGAGAAAGATTTCTATGACTAGATCTCCAAGCAATCAAGACACTCCCTCTTCTTTGAAGGTGCAGCCAAAGGCAAGCCAGGAAAAGCCAGCACAAGGGGAGTTATAAAGAATTCATAAGGCAGAACGATCCACAGCTTCACCTGGGGCCTGGGCCATACTTCCAGCATTCAAGCTGAAGCGATGACTCTCTTCCAAGGACTCAAGTATCTCAAAGACTTGGGCATCAGTGAGGTAAATGTTTTTGGGGACTCGCAGGCCATCATTAAATCCATAGTGACCAATTTTTCCCCATCAGATTTGCACTTTGCAAGACTGATCTTTAGAATCAAAGTCTTGGAAAAATCCTTGCAGAACTTGAATTTTTTCCATGTGTTGAGAACGAACAATAAGGAAGCGGATCTGGAAGCAAATAAAGCAGTCCTCCTTTCCGTTGGGTCCATTCTAAGAGACAGAGACAAATCTTGGGATCCAATTCCTTAACCCTCTACCTACCATGTTCTATTGCATCCTGTTGAAGCAATTTGTTTGTATTCACAAGCTTGGGCAAATCACGGAAATCGATTCCATTGTTGCATGTAAGAAGAACTGGAATATTAGCATAAGCGCCATGATCCTTCTAATAGGAGAGGTACTTTGGGCTCTGCTCCCAACTTTTGTAATCTGAATTGAGGCATTCATGCCAAGTTTCTAATATAATCCCATAATCGTTCCTGTAAAAAAAATTATAAAAAAAAGGAATTCAATGTAGACCATAAATAAAATATTTCAATGTACACCTTGAGTAAAATAACTTTATATCAACTTTAGATACATATACATATATAAAGTAATTGAAAATGAAAAAAATGTGTACACCGTTTATAATTATTTTCTTCTTTCAACATGAGGGAGATATGTAATTCTTTCCATTCTTAATATGGATTTCAATGTCCAAGTTAAAGTAAAATACTTAAAATATAAATATAGAGAGAGAGAGAATCTTATACAATGGAGATGTGTAATTTTTTCAATAAAAAATATTAATAACAAAACAATATTAAATTTTTTTTTGTGGCTAAGAAACCACACAACACTGTAAGGGTATTGAGCTAAACTCGCACCTTATTAGTGGAAATTGACACCATAATAAGATATTTTAATGTCCACCTAAAGTAAAATAATTTTTAAAGTAATTAAAAATTTTAAAAAATATTATTATAATGATAATAGGTACTTTTTTACTTCTCCATACCACGGACATGCATAATTTCTTAAATCTCAATCCTTAATATGGAGTTGATACATAGCATTTAAAAAATAATAATATGAGTCATAAATAAAATATTTCAATGTCATATGTGTATAAAAAAGATATTATGATTAAAACATTTAAATAAAAGTTGAATTTATTGTTATGGGGAATTTAATGTCACTTGTCACCAAAATAAATTAAATTATCAAAAATATCAGTAAACTTTAAAAAATAAAAATAAAACAATCAATTTTTTTTAATTTTTTAAACCTCTAATGAAACAAAAACATCAAATAAATACATTGCTACATAAATATGAAAATAAAACTGACATACAAGATGTATACAATGTCAAATGGATACTTAAATATGATATTTGTCTTGACTCTTGAGGCATAAGTCATAACAAGGTAATACAAAATCACATCAAAATGAAAATAAATGTATCTCATGAGATGATCATTATGAGGCATCTCGATACTATAAGGATAGTCGTAATGTGCTAAGAAGGCTTGGTCAAGGATTAGTTTTCCCTCACCCTTGATAAGCTTGTGGTTTCCATGTGGCTCCTCAATTCTTCTCTTTGATTTTTCTTCCTAGAAATATCAATAATTGAGTTCTTTGCAACAAGGACAACATCTAGGGTAGTTGCAGGAAAACTTTTCACTTCATGCCCTAGGAATTTGGCAAGGTGGTATTTCAAGCATTTGATTATGCCATACATTTCCATTCCACATAGCTTGAGACTTAATTTTTTTATATTATATAATCACATGGTTCACCATACTCCCACATTGGGACTAACGGCTTTGCCATTTTGTAGAGTGATGATTAAGTCTTTAAAATTTAAACATGTGGCAAAAAACAGATGGGGAAATCCTAAATCTAGATCCACAAAAAAATTAAAGAATGTTGCAATTAAAATATCATAGCTACATAAGTGTTAACTATCCCATTAAAAAATGTGAAGAATAGGAATATCTAATGGACATTTCAAACCCTACACTAAATATTGAAAAACAAAGAAAAGAAAGGCATAATTTTTTCTACAAACCTAGGAATATGAATTGTCATGAACCAACGCCTTGAGAATGATAAAAAATCAATGAATAATATTCCACTTCGAGGGGGCACCTCCTTTTACAATATATTAAATGTACAAGATGAGATATGATGATCCTAAGACTAGGTATCATTGGTATATATAGGAGACGAAGGGTACAATTATAATGAAAGGGTATAATGAAAACTACTAGCCTACATCCAAATATAACACTAGAAATGTAATAATTCAATATCTAGGGATTAATAAGGGGTTGTATACTTAACATGAGGCTTTTCCTAGGGATTAACATGCTACTCCCCTGCAAACAAGTGTTTTCCTCAACACTTGACTAATTGTGGGAGCCTTTTCATGAATAACTCATCTTCCCATGTCACATATTCCACTAGTAGGTTCTTCCATTTGATGAAGTACTCATTATTGTCTCCATCTCATAGATGTTTAATCCTTGTTTCAAGGATTATTTATGGTTCAAGTATGATTTTCCCTTCTTCATTAATTTCTAGTAAATTAGTTTGGACTAGGATCTTGTCACTGATTACTTTATTTAAGCAAGAAACATGGAAGACTAGATATGCATGTGAAGATAGAAGCAACTCCAATTTGTAATCCATACTTTCAATCCTTTGCGAGACTTAATAGGGGACATAATATTTGGATACTAATTTATTTTCCTTCTTTTTTTACTTGAGGGACATATATTTATATGGTTGTAGCCTCAAAAATACTCATTCCCTCACTTCAAATTCCCTTTCACTGTGGTGTTGATATGGTTGTTGTTTCATCATATTTTGTGCCATAAACAAGTTTTTATTCAATAGTTTGAGAACCTCTTGTTAGTGCCCTATATGGTTCTCCAATTCCTAGACCTTTGTAACATCCCCAGCCACCAACAAGCCGAGCAATGTCACTACTCAGACACTTCACTTAGTTATGATACCAAACTGTAGCATCCCCAGTCAACACGGAGACTGGGTAATGCTACCACTATGGAATATACACTTATATAATATATGCATTCTAATCAAATTAAAACACTTAATCACAATAATCACATAATTACTGCTACCATACAGAATTTATGGAATTAACAGTAGTTCATATATGCAACGGAATACATGATAACATTCAAGCATCACAGACATGCATAACATATAAATTAAGCATGGATTGATACTTATCTTTTCAATTGGAGTAACACCACCAACTACGTGCAGACCTTCCACGAACATCCCAGCCATAGACCACGATGTTCATCACGCTCAACAGTGGGTCACCCCCGAGCTGGGACTAAGCTCCACCCGGGGAAAGGGATTCATAGACTAGGCTGAGGTTACAGGAAACTGCACAGTGCATCTGGAAGGATTCTCTCCAGGAGCCCTCTTACGCCCACTACTCACAGACTCTCATTCCCCACATGCATGTTCCACCCAGGACTATACACCTTCATTGTCACACGATCCATTGGCTACTTCACCTCCCTCTCGGGGTCTCGGAAACAGGCCAGATCAGGAATTCTTAGAGATTTGTAGCTGGTGCTGGACTCTCTCTAGGAGAAAACCACTTCCCATCAAACTATCTCACCTGGAGAGAGTTGCTCACAGGCATAACAACCTGCCTCTTCTACCACAGGCCTGAAAACCCGCTTCTTCAATCAGTTTCATCTCAATTCCTACAAGGTGAGGATAACAGCAACAACAATAGCAATTCAGCTAACTCATGGCGATAGAAGCAATACGAATTTGGGTATGGACATCCAAAAACAACAACAGTCCACACTAAGACACAGCACAGTTCAAACATTTACAGGGTGCTCGGACTTCATAGGAGACACGGCTCAGTCCACGAATTTGCCACTAGTTTCAGGGTGTGTGACAAGGAATCAATGCAGAGGTCGATCGTAGAGCTAAACAAAATTCACGAAGGATGGGGAATGGAAAAGCAACTCAGGTGGAGGATGGAAGAATGACCCATGAACAATATTCCCGTGAGGGTTTCCTTCATTGTGCATGGGTATGCAGAGGCAGACGCAGAGGAAAAATAGTTCATACGCCCCCGAACCCAGCAAACTCAGGCGGAGGACGACAGAATGAGAGAGCAACCCCCAACACAGTTGACGCTTCATCTTTTAACTGCATGATCCCAAGTCGACACTTGTCTTCCTAGAGATGCATGTGTTCCCTTTTGCACATGTTCCTTTTCAAAGAACTTAAGATAATACTTGGTCAATTGTCCACCTTAGCCTTTAGGAAATAATAATAAATTATTGTCCCCTTTAGAGGTAAGCCCCCTAGCTTAGCCCCTAGGCCCACACACTTAGCCTCCTCCCTTACCCAACCTTGTGGAAGATTAGTCCCTCATCACTCTTTCTTCGTGGTCAGTCTGCACACAACGATGTTTATATTTTATTAATGATCTGCATAGTTACATATACAAAATCAAGCTCTTGGCCTTTAACACTTAGGCTCTCCGCCCTAATAAACACATAATCCCACCAGCTTATCAACACTCAACTCACCAGCCTACAAAACATGTTTACAATTTATAAATACAACCGGGGCTCATTTTTGGGGATATTACAATCCCCTCCCCTTATTTTTGCACTGTCCTCAGTGCAACTCTTTACACAACATCAGCAAGATTTCCAAAAATCTTCAAAAATATGTGGGTATTTTTCCCACATAACATCTTCATGCTTTCATGTCACTTCCTCAGGACCGTACCCGATCCACTAGACCTTTACAAGCCCTATGGCTCGATTTTGGAGTTGTTTTCTCTTTCGGGTCCAATATGTGCACAGGATGCACTTGCAAGATGCCTTCTTGCTCCACTTGAATCACATTCCAATCAATAACATGATTAGCATCAGGTATATATTTCTTAAGCAATGAAACATGAAACACATTATGTACATTCATGGATGCAGGTAATGAAAGCATATATGCAATGTATATATATGTATATACAGGAAATTCTAATAACATTATAACTTGTATACAAGATACACAACATATAATAAATAGAGAAATGTACTTATCTTTTGATTGAGAAGACCTTTCATATCAACATGGTCTAGGCCAAGGTACCAAACCTCAACATCACTCCAACCAATGGTCTCTCCTTCCTCGCATGCTTGTCCCATCCGAGGAGTGTACACCTTCACTATCACATAGTCCATCAGTTGCTACACCTCCCTTTCCTTGAGCTTCAGCAACAGGCCGACTCAAGAAGTCTCAGAGCACCGTGGCTCTTGGAGTTCCAACTGCCCTCAGAGATTTCCAATCAACATCTTCCCCGAGCTACTCTTTGTAGTCAACATTATAACTTTTATCAACATCATTTCATTTGCATCACCCACATGCAGTTATCATGAAAACACATCAAAGAATTTATTTAGAAACTCAAACCTAGTTCAAAGGGAATTCATCTTTTCCCCAAAACATGAAATTCCATTTCATAATTCTTCTTGGTTGTTGCCATATTAAGATTGCAACCTTCCTTATGGTTTTCCACAAGCACCAAACTGCATACCATTTTCCTGCAAGGCTTCATCTTCCACACTGCTAACAATTGTCAGTATTTCCTGTACATCATAATTCAATTGCAATATGTACAGAACCATATGCAGTGAATTTAGAATTGTTTGCATCTAGCAATTCAATCATAATTACCAAACAATTTAATAAAATAGAATGAATCGTCATTCTATGCATATGCATGTTCATAGTAATGTCTGTAAGTTCATTACTTCTTTTTTTGCACAAGAAAATTTCATGTAGTCAATGCTCATGTGACTACTTGACTTGCAACTTTCTTGTTGCAATGTCTAGAAACTCCTGAAATGTCCTCAGCTTCATGAGTTCACAACATTTCAGTTGTTAGTAACAATTATTTCCATGCAATAATAAAACATAGTCAACCATTGCATTTAGTATACAATTTTATCACTTACTATACATGAGCGCAATTCTCAATGCATACTTATTCAGTGCACCTTGCATTGAATTACATAATGCTCTTTATCTCAGTCATGTATCTCGGCATCCATGAGTTGGAATTCTGGCCAATGTGTTGACACATTCTCCACACACTTCCTATTGTCTTCCCAATTAATTGGATGCCTTCCTTTTCGACCCAAAAACTACGCCAAGAATATAATTTTGCGGTGTTCATTAGTGTTAGCAAAAAGGTTGCATCCCAATTTTTATTTAAAGGTATGAAGCTTTTAGTACCTGTGTGGCTCATAACCTTTCCATATCCATACCTTTCCATATCCAACCATGTTCTAGTCTCATACATGACTAGCTTACTGGCATTCATTCCTATAACAAGTTCTTATCTTTTAATTCTTTGTTTATTACCCCATAACCAAATTAACATGACATTCTGCTATGTCAGTGTGTGCATTCAGAAGCTAAAAAGCTTTGAATTAATACAGGCCTCCAGCCTTTACCACATCCAGTGGTATTCATTCAATAATATAATCACGTGATTTTATAAAATAACTATGGCTGAGGAAATTCTTACCTAAATTTCCTTTCAGCAATTATGCAAAAAGAGTAATAAAAAACTCATACCTGCATGGTTTCCATTAATAAATTTTATACTACCTGAAAGTATGATGGCAGTAGAAGCTTTCATGCTTCTTTTATCAAACTTATAACTATCAATTCATCTCTTTGTTTCTTCCCTCCTTATGCAACAACATCACCAACAACACTTGCAAACATGCAAGCATTCTTTCCTCTGGCTGACTCAACAAGTCGTAACATACTTGTTGCCACAGAAATTGCAACAACTTCTTTCCCATGTGCAACTTTTCCTTGTTGATCCCAGAAATATTCAATTCCTCCTGGATTCCTAAATCTTCTTGTGCTCTCATTGTAGTCATTGTACATGACTATTTCTTCCTTGAGCACTTTCGACGCAGTGCCCCTACCACAGTGGGGTATGTTGACCTCCCGGTCAAAGGATCTTTCAATATTCCGAGTCAAAATGACTCTCTGGGCTCGTGATTGAACCCAAAACAATTATACACAGGTCCCCTTTCCTTCTGTGTGCAGGTCCTGACATACCCACGGGCTATTCCTGTGTGCTTCCAAAACTCCAAGTTTCAAGTGCTAGCCCCTTTTTCATTAGCCCTTTCCTTCATATGGCCCTAGGCTATGACCTCATGGAAAAATGTGATTGTGGACGTGGGCAAGAGTGGTTTTAGGCCAACCCATTTTTCGCCCCGCAATTCACCTCTAGTTTCCACGCATCACTTTGTTAAAATCGTGGTATAAATTGTGACCTGCTCTTAGATTTTTAACATCCGAGCAAGTTATGGCCCTACAATCCATCTCATCCGTCAATCTCCAATCCCTTGGTGATGATCCATGATCAATGGCTTCTATCTATCCTCCCTTTTCTACCTTCCTTCATCCTTCCACATGCAATCCCATATTTACACGATCTGTCGACACGTATCTCCCTTCCAAATCAACAGCTACGGATGATTCCGGCTCTCTGGCCCTTGCGAGTTTCAACTCTCAACTATCTGATTTTCCCCATATGACAATATTCTGAAGTGGAAGATCTATGACACCTGTCCTCAACAATCGGACTGTTCTAATGAACTTCGTCTTTCCGACCTTCGGGAGTTCTCATGTCTTCACACACACAAATATCCGGAGTGAATTTCCTCGGAGTGACAGATCTTTTGCCACGCGTCCTCTCCAAATCAACGACCTCGATTCTCTTCGGGACTTTGTCTCTTTTTGACCAAGACCATATCAACAATCCTTCGACCTCCTCCTCGATCAACAATTGATATCTCCTTCGGGACTTTGACGATTTCATCCTCTGCTTTCCTCTGGAGTGCTCTGTACCTAGAGTTCTAGATCTGGCGCCACACGTCCACTTTCAGATCAACGGCCAAGATTTACTTCGGTTGTTTCTCCTCCTCCTTGTCCACAAACTTCTGAAGTTTTGGATATTACGCCACCTATCCTCCTTGACGATGGATGGTCCCAAATCACTTCGGGACTTCGGGACTTTGACAATTCCACTTCTCCTATGCACACAAGGGTTAAGTCTCGTGCACTTACCTCTAGATCCAACGGTCCTTCATGCTTAGACCCAACGGACGTGATATGTTCCTCTCCTCTATGCTTCCTTTGTTCTGGTGGACGTTGATCTAACGGTCCAAGCTCCTCCCCACAACCGATCTAACAGTTGTTGTTGCTCCTCCTCCTGAGATTTTGACTTCTTCCGCTTTGGAAGACTTTGTCAGTGTTCAAAGGCTTCAGCCTTTGACCTTTCTCTTGCGAGTCAGGTTATCTTGGGTCTCACCTTTTCTCTTGAAAATGTTATCTCTTCTGAATTTTTTGAATTACTCAGCCTCCTAAGGGTCTCAGCCCTTCTATTTCCTTTCAAAGCACACCTTGTTGAGCGTTTTCTATAGAGTGTTCAACAACGATGTGAGTATCTTCCTCTGATACTCTTCTTCCTAAACTCAACAAGCAGTTCTCTCTGTGCACACTTGCACTCGCTCGATGCCTGTCTGGTAGAGCCCTACAGTGTTCTCAGTGACTATATATCTCTCTGAACTCAACACAGAGTTCTTCTTGTGCACTCCTTGCACCTCTATTGATGAAGGTTCAATGGTATTTCTCCTGATATTTTATGAGGTTAACTTACCTCTATCAATGCACTCCTTGTGAACAATGTGCACTGCTTGTAGTCGAAAACTCAAAGAAGAGAAAAAATTGAAACTTATTCAATACTTCACCAGTTTACACATTCAAACCAATCTGATTTAAGAAAACGTTCAGATTTCATTTTCTTTCTGAGATCTTCTATGCTCTGTAATAATTTTCGAGCACTAGCCCCTTTCTCTCAATCCCCAATCCATGTGATCACGGGCCATGACCAAGCGCTAGATCACTAGGTGCTTACTCGAACCTTTAGGCCTTCGACTTTGGAAGATTTCAAAGAACCACACAACAATATCTCAGAGTTCCATATTACTGAACTTGCAAAGTAGAGTGGATCAACTGTCCACGTCTACTCAGCATGTGACGGCTGACACTTACTATGGAACCTCAGGTGTCTAAGTTTTGGATCTTCGAGTTTTCGGGACTTCGGAGCTTCAGAGGATCTCGCATCCACACATTCGAATTGTTAATCTCTGAACATTCCCAACCACCTTTGTTGACATCATTATGTCACATCGCTTACATTTTCCAATTGCGGGGGCATGCGATAGCGGTTTGGAGTAACATGCCTTTCATCCTGCAATTCTTCTGACGTTGACACATAACCCCTCAGTGAAACCGTGTTTTGGATTGCGGGACCGCCTTGGATAATTAACTTTTGTGCAAATTGGGTCGCCACAATGCCTCCTATCCATCGATCTTGATGAATCGTGATCAACGCTAGTGTGGGTCCTCCAACCTTTAACTTCATTATGTAACTTTAGGTCCCACTAACCATGGTCATACGGAGTGCCACATGGCAGAATACTAGTGTCTGACTCGTGGCCCAATCAAATGGGTGCCGCGCGTCATGTTCCAAATTCCATTTCAATCTTCCATGGTTCAGAATCCACTTACACTTGCCACACAACCCATGTGTCCACGTTACCTCCAAGTGACATCATCATGACTCACCACTTCAGCTCTTCGAGCTTTAGAGCTTTAGAATTCGGGAGTTTCAACTCCTCTACTCTCGCTTTTTCCTAGAGTGCTTTACTTCGGGTTAACTCTGCACCTTCTCCAAATCTGACGGTCGTAAGGGATTTCCCTCCCTTCCGAACAGATCCTACGGTTCAGAACAGACTATGTTACTCTGCAGATTTCCAAAGGAATTCACGGCTAATTGCCTCTCAACATTACCAAATCTGATGGTCGTGAAGGATTCTCCTTCTCCCAAATAGATCCTATGGTCCACATTACTCTACGGCCCAATACCACTTATGTCATGGTTTTACGACATCGCTACTCCTCCTAATCTTTGTAACATGGCCAAGGTAACTTCTTGGCACTCAGGAAGGTTTTGCAATTCGAAATTGGTCCTCCATACACAATTTTCTCTTAAAACCTTGGGTCCAATGACCACTTATCCATCCCATTCAGGATCAATGTTTGAAACCTTGGCTCTAAACTTGAATTTTGTCCATTTCGACAACAATTCTTTTCCAAAAAATTTGCTTCAACTACCACTAACATGGCCCATTCAGGATCAGTGTTGTAACCATGCTCTGATACCAATTTTTAACATCCCCAACCACCAACAGGTCGGTCAATGCCACTACTCAAACACTTCACTTAGTTCTGATACCAAACTGTAGCATCCTCAGCCAACACGGAGACCGGGTAATGCTACCACTACGTAATATACACTTATATAATATATGCATTTTAATTGAATTAAAACACTTAATCACAATAATCACAGAATTATTGCTACCATACATAATCAATGGAATTAACAGTACTTCATAAACGGAATGGAATACATGATAACATTCAAGCATCAAAGACATGTATAACATATAAATTAAGAACATACTGATACTTATCTTTTCAATTGGAGTAACACCACCAACTATGTGCAGACATTTTATGAACCTCCTAGCCATAGACCACGCTGCTCATCACGCTCAACAGTGGGTCACCCCTGAGATGGGACTAAGCTCCACCCAGGGCAAGGGATTCCTAGACTAGGCTAAGGTTACAGGAAACTACACAATGCATCTCGAAGGATTCTCTCCAAGAGCCTTATTACGCCCACTACTCATGGACTCTCATTCCCCACATGCATATTCCACCCGGGAGTATACACCTTCATTGTCACACAATCCATCAGTTGCTTCACCTCCCTCTCAGGGTCTCGGCAACAAGCCGGATTAGGAATTCTCAGATCTTCGTAGCTAGTGCTGGACTCTTTCTAGGAGAAAACCACTTCCCATCAAACTCTCTCACCTACAGAGAGTTGCTCATAGGCATGACAACCTCCCTCTTCTACTACGTGCCTGACAACCCGCTTCTTCAACCAGTTTCAACTCAATTCCCGCAAAGTGAGGATAAGAGCAATAGCAATTGCAATTCGGTTAACTCACGGTGACATAAACAACAAGAATTTGGGTATGGACATCTAAAAACGGCAACAGTCCACACTAAGACACAGCACCGTTCAGACATTTACAGGGTGCTCGGACTTCACAGGAGACACGGCTTTGTCCATGAGTTTTCCACTGGTTTCAGGGTGCATGACAAGGAATCAATGCAAAGGTTGATCGCAGAGCTAAACGTAATTCACGAAGGATGGGGAATGGCAAAGCGACTCAGGTGAAGGATGGAATAATGACCCATGAACAATCTTCCCATGAGGGTTTCCTTCACTATGCGTGGGTATGCAGAGGCAGACGCAGAGACAAAACTATTTAGATGCCCTCGAACCCAGCGAGTTCGGGCGGAGGATGAAAGAATGAGAGAGAAACCCCCAACATAGCTGACACTTCATCTTTTAACTGCATGTGCCTAGGTCGACACATGTCTTCCTGGAGCTGCATGCGTTCCCTTTTGCACACGTTCCTTTTCAAAGAACTTAGGACAACACTTGGTCAATTGTCCACCTTAGCCTTTAGGAAATAATAATAAATTATTATCCCCTTTAGAGGTAAGCCCCCTAGCTTAGCCCCTAGGCCCACACACTTAGCCTCCTCCCTTACCCAACCTTGTGGAAGCTTAATCCCCCATCACTCTTTCTTTGTGGTCAGTCTGCACCCAGCGATGTTTATATTTTATTAATGATTTGCATAGTTACATATACAAAATTAGGCTCTTGGCCTTTAACACTTAAGCTCTCTGGCCTAATAAACACATAATCCCACCATCTTATCAACACTCGGCTCACCAACCTACAAAACATGTTTACAATTTATAAATACAATTGGGGATCGTCCTTCAGGATATTACACCTTTGTAGTCCCTTTCAAGGGTGATGTGATGGATGGGGGATTATATCCATAAAGTGCCAAAATGGGGAAATTTTTTATGAAGTATGGAAGGATGTGTTGTACCACCATTCTGCGAAGGGAAACCACTTGAACCATTGTGTTTGTTTATCAGAGGAAAAGATGAAGATATTTTTCTATACATTTATTCACAATCTTAGTTTTCTCATTGGATTGAGGAACGCGAGATGAATTGTGAGCCAATTGAGTACCCAAACAAGAAAATAATTCAATCCAAAAAATTCCAGTGAAAATTGGATCTATGTCACTTACAATAAACTTGGGGACTCCATGTAGATTTTGAAATACTTCCATGATTGTTGTGGCTACTATACTTGCTTTAAAAGGATGAGAAAGAGAGGAAAATGGGTGTACTTTCTCAGTTGATCCACTACTACCATGATGAAAGTATTTCCTTTATATTTGGGTAAACCTGTAATAAAATCCATTGAAACTTCTTCCCAATTTTGACTTGGTATAACTAATGGTTATAGGAATCCTAACGTCTTGATCGTCTATCTCTTATTCTATTGGAAGACCACACATTCAAATACAAACTTTTGAATTTCAGTTTTAAGACCTTCCTAGAAAATTCCTTCTTGATCATGTGGTAAGTTTTCAAGAAACCTAGATTTCCTCCTATAGGAGAAGTGTACAATTCCAAGGGACCTTATATTTGAGTTGGGAATTCTTACATAAATATAGGATATCATTATACCATTGAAATTCATTATTCCATGCAAATTTATCTAATGCATTAGGTTCCTCTTGTACTTGTTGAATTCTCTTGCATAACTCTTGATATTGCTTCCATTTTATCCTTACTTATTCCACACAATCAAATTGTAGAATAGAAATAAAACATAGTGAACGCTCTACTTCTTCTTCTTTCCTTAAAAGTGCATATCAAAATATTATGTTTTCCTTTCTTGTAGATAATTTCAAAGTCATAACCTAGAACTTTTGTAACCCATTTTTGTTTCTCTTTTGAAGATAATCATTGCTCTGAGAAGTAATTCAAACTATCATGATCTATTTTTATTTTGAATTTTCTTCCTATTAGGTAAGGGCTCCATTTCTTAATTGCATGTAGTATGACCAACATTGTTTTTTCATAAATGGGTTTGAGTAAGTTTTCTCCTTTAATTTGGCTACGTTCAAAGGCAAGGGGCCTTCCTTCTTTCATTAAAACTCCACCAATGTCATGGCTTGAGGCATCACACTCTACAATAAATGTTTTTTTGAAGTCGGGTGTGGCTTGGACAAGATTTGTACACATAGCATCCTTAAGTTTTTCAAAAGATTTAGTTGATTCTCGATTCCAATAAAATGTTTCATTCTTTAATAATATTATTAGAGGCGCCACTATTTGACCATAGTTCTTGATAAACTTGTGGTAATATCCTATCAATCCTAAAAATCCTCTAAATTTCTTCAAGGTTTTGGAATTGGCCATTCCCTCAGAACTTTAATTTTGTTAGGGTCCAATTTTACATCTTCATGAGATAGAATATGACCAAAATATTCTACTTCTTGAACACCAAAGGCACACATGGAAGGCTTTGCATAAAGTTGTAGTTCTTCCAAAAGTTGTAATACTATGTCAACATGTTGTATACGCTCTTCCCAAGATTTTTAATAGATTAGCATGTCATCAAAAAATACTAACACAAATTTTCTAAGGAATGGTTTGAAAATAGAATTGATCAAGCTTTAAAATGTTGAAGGTTCATTAATAATTCCAAATGGCATAACCAATAACTCATAATGGCATCCATGTGCTCTAGAGGTTTTTTGGGGAATGTATTCATGTCTCATTCATATTTGATGATATCTCGAACAATGAAGAAACTTAGTAAAGAAAATTATTTCATGCAATTCATCTAACAATTCATCAATGACACGAATAGGAAACTTATATTTGATGGTCATTTTGTTGAGTTGTATATAATATGGACACATACATCATGAATCATCCTAGTTTGTAACCATCACTATTGGTGAAGAGAAAGAAATTTGGCTAGGTTGAATGATGTTTGTCTCTAACATTTCTCGGTTCATACACTTAATATCACTCTTCTATGCATATAGGTACATGTAGGGCCTATTGTTAGGTGGTACACTTCCTAGTTTCCAATCAATAACATGGCCATTATCTCGAGTAGGTGGAATACCCTTAGGCATCTGTCCAAATACCTTGGAATGGTTGTTTATAACTATTTGGAGATCCACTAGAGAAAAGGGTATAGATATTTGAACATCTAGTGAGAACAATTGTACAATTACACCATGGTGTCCCTTTTTGAGTAATATTATCATGCTATTAGAGCTTATCACCTTATAAGGTTTCCCTTGGATACCTCTAGAATCAATTTACTTGCCTTCTAAGGAAAATCTCATGGAAATTTCTTGAAAATTAAGAGCCATTGTTCCCAATTATTGTAACCACTAAACCCCTAATACATCAGCACCACCCATTTGGATGGCATTCATGGGACTATCCAATAAATATTCCCCCATATTGAGCTTAATACTATGAAACTTCCCAGAAAAATTTATAGTACCTCCATATGCAATCATTACTTGAAACTACGGTACTGGTAATACAAAGAAATTGAGATCTTTTTCTAATTTGTAATTGATGAAGTTATGGGTACTACTAGAATCAATAAACACTATTAATTTTTGTCTTTTTTATGTATCCTTGTATCTTTAATGTATGTGGATTACTGATGTCGGTCAATGCATGAAAATATATCATTGCAGTAGTCTCTTCTAGATATGTATCGTGTGACGGTTCCACTTACTAATCTTCTTCCTCTTCACAATCTATGTAGAATAATTCCTTCTCACCACATGTATTCCCCTTACTTTACTTGTTGTCAAAATTGAAACATAGTCCATTTTCTCTTATTTCATCCATTTGTGGAGGTGTAAACCTTGTCAATTGAGTGAGGTTAGGAGAGGGAACATGGTCTTCTTTGTTAGTGATCACCCTTCTAGTAGTCATATTTTTATTTTCCAGTTTCATTTCCATACTGAAATCTTTCTCTAGAGATTTAGGTTCGAAAATATGCACCTCATGTTGAATGTTTTTGTTTAAAGTGCCCATAAAAAGATCTAAAAAATTATCCTCAGTAATGTTATTTACCCTAAGACTAAGCTTTTGGAATTGTTGAATGTGCTCTGTAATTGGACATGTTTGCTAAATATTTATAAATTTACTAAAGAATGTATTTCTCTTAATATCCCCATAATGTGATATCAATTCGTTCATAAAAATGGACTAAGAGATAATAGAATTATTTTTTCTTTCACAAATCCATTGATACCAACAAATTGATCATTTTATAAATACAAGGATGAAATAGGTACATTTTCTATGCTTGGAACTTGGTGTATATCAAAAAATTGTTGCATATGAAATATCCATGATATAGGATCTTTACCATCAAGATTCCTCATAACAATTTTTGGAATGAAGTAGTTTCTTGGTGTTAACTTGAAGCCCTGATTATGTGGATATTAGAGTGATGAATGATTATGAAATCTAGTATTTGTGTTCTCCAATTGTGATAAAATAATCCCCATGTGTGATTAAGTCTCAACACCATTTTTCTCCTTGTGTTTTTTTTTTATTTCCTTAGATCTCCATATCGCTTTTAGGGATCCTCTGTAAGATCATGGCTTCTATGGATTTTTTCATTTCACTCATGGATTTTTGTAATTCTTCCTTATTTTCATCCATCATCATTTTCATTTGATTTTTCATTTCCTTTTTAAGGCATTCTTAAGAACTTGATAAATCCACTAGTTTCAACATACTACCATCGATTTCATCAAATTGGTTCTTTAATTAGGACATCTTATTTTCAAAATCTTCATTTTCTTCCAGAGTCCTATGTGATATTTTTTGAGGTTTACTAGGAGTGTTAGTTCCTAAAGGATCTATTTTCCATAATAATGCTTCTCTTTTTCCTCTTTATTTAGAGATGTTGAAACATGTCTCTAAAAAATTTAAATGAGGAGCTTGCTAACCACTGAAAAATCTCTTAAAATCACTGGTAAATAACTTGTACAAAAACCCTAACTTCCACAAGCAATATATTGTAAAATATAATGAGTCAAAATATGAAACGTTTTACACAAGTAATTCATTGTATCAGCTTAGGATTCTAAAAAAATCAGATTCTAACACTTCACTAAAAATTAGATATAGTGAAAATATCAATATGGCTCTTTTAAAATTGATTTCAAGATTAGTCGTAAACCTTGTCTTCCATGGACTATATCTCTGAAATTATAGAGAATTAGAATATAAAATTTTCCCCATGTGTACTATGGAAATTCTCTTCAATTGCCACAAAAATTCATTGTCTGGAACCTCCCGGAGAAAAAATTATAGCTAAAATCCCAAGATGACTCTTTTAAAAATGAATTTTGGATGAGTCAAAGACCCTATCTTCGATAGACTAAACCTCAAAAAGTATAACAAAACGAAACTTAAAATTGTTGCCAAAGGTAATTTGATATGTCTCCAAAGTAACCTCCAAATTCAGTTGTCTGAAGCATCCTAGAAAACAAAGTTATAGTGAAAAGGCCAAGATGACTCGCTCGAATCAGCAAAACCCTAGGATCAATGCTCTGATACCAAATGTTATGAACCAACATTTTGAGAATGATAAAAAATCAATGAATAACAGACCACTTCGAGGGGGAGACCTCCTTTTACAATATATTGAATGTACAAGATGAGATATGATGATCCTAAGACTAAGTCTCCTTTATATATATATATATATATATATATATATATATATATATATATATACAAACAATATCATTATAATGAAAGGGTGCAATGAAGGGTTCTAGCCTACATACAAATATAACGTTGGAACTATAATAATTCAATATCTAGGGATTAATAAGGGGTTGTATCTAGGTCTTAACATGGATATGGTAGATTGGAGTAAATCCTCGCTCCACAAATGCTCAATTGATGGCAATGAAAACTAAAGATTTCCCCTTCTTTGCTTGATGGAAAATGCTCACCATATCCTTAGAGATCAATCCACCTTAGCACCATTTGCACAGTGAGGGACTCAAACCCAAAATTGCAATTTAAACTAGATGGAAAAATAGCAAACTCATAATTTTCATCGCCTCATGATAATTACCCTATTTATCGTTATAATTTCAATTTATCTTGATAAATTCAATCTTTGAAATTATCACGATTATTTCAGGGAATATTATAAATAGGTTGGTTTTGGTGATATTGTCATGATAATTCTGATAATATTGAAATAAGTGCAACACTACTCAGAGGGATGGTCAACTCGTCAATACCTTTGAAGGACTCTCTTCTTTAGGGACCTCTCATTTTAAAGATTTTTTCAAGGCACAGACAGGCTCTTCAATCGGGGAAATAGTGAAAGCATCCAAATTCTTCCCACGATTTGTGGAGGAAGAGGAGAGGGAGTCCTTAATGGATCAGTTTACTGAACATGAATTGTTTTTTGTCATGAAATCCTTCCAGAAAGGGAAAATCCCAGGTCCGAATGGATGGCCTATTGAATTCTTTTTGGGCTTCTTTGATTTGTTGGGCAACGATATCCTAAAAGTAGTGGAGGGGTCCAGGAAAAATGGGCGTATTCATGAACCACTAAACACCACCTTCATTGATTTAATCCCCAAATATGATAATCCAACATCTTTTGATGATTTTCGTCTGATTTCTCTATGCCTTTGTATCTACAAGATCATCTCAAAAGTCATCAGCCTCCATTTAAAAGTTATTCTTTCACAGCACATCTTCGGGGAACAGTTTGGGTTTCTGAAAGGTAGACGGATTCATGAATCTATTGGGGTGGCTCAGGAAGGACCTCATAGTATGAAAATTAAAAAACTTAAAGGAGCAGTGATAAAAATTGATCTCTCAAAGGCTTTTGACAGGGTAAACTAGCTTTATATTCGCATGTTGTTAATTCAGCTTGGATTTGGAGCAGCTTTTACAAACTGGATTATGGCATGTTTATCCTCAGTATCCTTTTCTCTCCTGATCAATGGCTCAGCCACCCCTTTTTTCAACACGGAAAGGGGGATTCGACAGGGATGCCCCCTATCCCCACTTCTCTTTCTACTAGTCGTTGAGTGTCTTAGTCGATACATGATCAAAGACAAATCTGTTGGAAGTTCCAGAGGCATCAAAATTTCTCAAGGTTTATACATCTCTCATTTACTCTTTGCAGATGATATATTAATATTTTGTGATGGCTCGAGACAGGATATTGGAAAATAGTGTGAAGGTATTCTACTCTTGAAACAAGCCACTGGCATGGAAATCAATGCACAAAAGTCAAGTATCGCATTCTCCTCGCTGGATGAAGAAGAAACACAATACATTGCGGAGAGACTCCCTTTTCAAGTCCTTGATCTTAATGAAGGGTTGAAATACCTCGGTTTCCTCTTGAAACCAAATGACTATATGAAGTCTGATTGGCAGTGGCTTCTAGTAAAACTAGAAAAAAGGCTCAAATGTTGGATCCATCGATGGCTTTCTAGGGTTGGGTGGTTAGTCCTGGTAAATTCGGTTTTAGAAGCTATCCTGGTTTACTGGATGTCCTTAGCCTGGATTCCCAAAGGCATTCTAGAGAAGATGAGGAAATTATGCTTTACTTATCTATGGCAGGGAAATAAGGACAAAAAAGTCCTACCCTATGTAAGATGGGATCGGACTGTGAATCCAAAGGCCCTCGGTTGCTAGGATCTGAAGAATGTTTTCTTCTTCTCTAAGGCCCTTGCGGAATAATTCTCTTGGTGACTGATAAAGACTTCTAGCCTTTGGACTTAGGTAACCTATCAGAAATACATTGCTCCACTTTCAATTTTAGATTGGGTTTGATATTTAAACAAGACTGAGGCGGGGATTTCTATTATTTGGAAGGCTTTGATTAAGGATTTTTCTCTAGTAGGGGTAGGACTGGTGTGGAGAGTGGGTTCTAGTTGCTTGATACGTCTTGGCCTGGACCCATGGCCCGGGTTCCAATAAGGACATTTCCTCCCTGAAGGTTTAAGGAAAAGAATGGCATCAGGATGTTTTTTCTATCTGGCTCAGGTGGGCGATACTCTTACCACAAATATGTGGCACCAAGGATGGTTGGAGGGGCATAGTCGTAGACTCATAGAGAATGACTTTCCATTTTGGAACCGATATACAGAAACCCTTCGGGAAGCCTCTATATGACTAGTTGACAGAGACGAAAAATTACTTTGGGACGGTGTAGGGGATGGCGAATATACACCATGCTCTGGATATTTAAAGTTAATAGCGGATATTCACCAATGGGATCCCCTTTGGTGGTGGCGCAAGATATGGAAACAGTCTTGTCCAGCAAAGGGGAAACTTTTAATTTGGTATATCATGGCTAATAAAATCCTCACATGGGACAACTTACAAAGGTGCCTCTTTTCCAGGCCAGGTCGCTACGCTCTCTGCAAATCTCAAGTAGAAACAGTGGACCACCTTTTTCTACAATGCTCCTTTGTCAAGGAAGTTTGGGTTATTGTAAGAGAATTCATGCCGACTCTCTCAGTTTGGAAAGCAAATACATTTGAACTTGCCTTAAAGGCCTAGCTGACGAGTCACGGACAAAAGCAATTCCGGGCCCTCCCTTTCATTATCGCCTGGGGGATCTGGATCACCCGAAATGGTCACATCTTCCAGGATGAAAAATCTTCAACAGTAAGGATAGTGTTTCAAAGCCTTGGTATTTTTAATTCCTTTTCAAGCTCCAATGAGGGTATTGTGGCATGCCCTAGGGAAGTCATAGCGGAGACCCCCAATACAAGTATCTTGTGGGCATACTTCGATGGTTCCTCTTTATCTAATCAGCGAAATTGTGGGGGGGGTGGTTGTCTCTATCTCTCACATTCACATTACTTTTTCCTTAAGGAGGGATTGGGGGTTGGCACAAATAACTACTCCAAACTCTTGGCCTTAAAACTACTCTTAATCTTTGCACGTGAGAATTGATGCAGATCTCTTCAAGTTTTTGGCGATTCTTTAGTTATTATCAACTGGGCCAATGGGATATATAGATGCAAAATTTCACACTTTCTCCCTTTGCTAGAGGATGTACTCTGTATCAAAAGTTTATTTGAAAATATGTCTTGTTCTCATATTACAGGGAAAGGAATCAAATGGTAGACAAACTTTCCAAGGAAGCCACGCAGTTAGACTATGGTCTATGGCACGTTACCGAGCACACTTTTGATGGATCACAGGGATACTACCATCAACCCTTCCATGAAAGACAGGATAATTGACTATGGGATCTTGAATATCTCTCATGAGAGGAGCCCCTATATTTTGTTGGGATTTTATTACTTTTTGAACTATGGAAGGAATGTATATGAATATGGAACCTTATTTAGAAGACTACAAAAATTTTGGGATCAAAAATGAGTAACAGAAATTGTAAGTGATGTATGTACAAGCATCTAAGGGAGACAAACAACTTTTCTTTTTTTGCTGGAAAATATGTAAACAGTTAAGTAATAACTGGTACATATCTGTGTATGTAATTTTGTTACACCATAATGAAATTATGATCTTTTTCCGAGGAAAAAAAAGTGCAACACTGATTTCAATGATATGTTGCTCAGTATGAGGGAGATGTGTAATTAATTGCATGCTTAACATGGAGTTGATACGTTATATATTAGGAACTAGTGTAGATCCATAACTCTAGATATATCATGGGTTGAGAAGGATAAAAATTTGAGGAAAGGTTTGAACTTATGGGGATTTGATCCCTATATATATAATTGCATTGTAGTATATATAAAGAAATTGAAAATTAAATAAATAAATAAAAGGTGTTTATTGCACTATAGTGAGGGAGATGGGTAATTTCCTCCATGCTCAACATGGAATTGATAAGTGACATTTAAAAAAAAAATAATAACAAAAAAGATATTTTAATTTTGACCACAAGTAAAATATTTCAATGCACACCTTAACTAAAATAATTAAAAGTAAATTTTTTATTAATCCTTAATATGGCAATGTGGGTCATAAATAAAATGTTTGTGTGTCTATATAAAGCATTTGAAAGTGAAAAAAAAAAAAGTTACTATGGTTAAAACATTTCAATGGTGTGTTGCATGTGGTGTATCAAAAACTGTGTATCTTAATTCTACATCTATCATGTGCATAGATAGAAATTTGAATAAAGATTTGCATCTATGAAAATTTGATCCCTTGTGATAAATCCAAAATTAAGATGCATCTACACTCATATTTTCACATAATGATCCTCTCCCTTAATTAGAAAAAAAAAAAGAGAGAGATGAATCCAGTAGAATGCAAGGTGGTGTTATCCATTTCATATGTGATATAGTTATGCTTAGGCTCACATTTGAGATATATTGCAACCTTTAGGAAGAGAAGTTTTGGTTGATTCATAAGATTATAAATATTTGACTAAATTTTGTTTTTCTTAACAATTTCATTTATAGAGTTGGACAATGTTTTATTGTTTTGTTGTTAAAGAATATTTAAATAAAAAAATGTTTTTAAATGAAAGTGTATAAAATTGAATGTTGAAATAAAAATTTGTTTTTTAAATGAAAGTGTATAAAATTTGTAAAACTAAATTGATTTTTTTTAATTATAAAAAATTTTAAAAATTAATTATTATTGTTTTTTTTTTGGTTAATTAAGATATTTGATCAAATTTGATTGTAATTTTGGTAATTTTAAATAATTTTTCATACAATAGGAGGGATATAAATTTATGGATCAATTAAATAGTGGAAACTATATATCATCCCTCTATGAATGAAATTTAACTAAGTAAAGGAAATTATTTTCTTAAATTTTAAAATTATAAAATTATAAAATTCTTTTTTAGTTTTTAAATAAATGTCAATTTTAAAAATTATAATTTTTTACTTTTATAGAAATAAATTACAATTTATTGAAAATATTGAAAATTATCTTTTAATTTTTATCTAGTAAATATCTCTTATATTTTTGGAATGGAAGTTTCTCACATTATTGAAAACTTTGACATTAAAATTATGGTTAAGAAAAAAAGAGGGAGAAATAGAACAAACAAAATTGTTTGGTAGTAATGGGATAAGTGAATGGTGGGGAATGTTGGGTAAAACATATTGATGTTTTACCCTCATAGAGTGGGGGGGTAAAACATCAATATGTTTTACACAATTTTCTCCCCATTTCTATTGTTTTACCTAATATTACCCCCACCCCTTCTCTCATATGATATGAGGGTGAGGGTGTGGGAGAATATTGGGTAATACATATTGATGTTTTACCAAATATCCCCTCCCTCCCCCCACCATCATATCATATCATATGATGGTGGGGGGACGGTGGGATATTGGATAAAACATCAATATATTTTACCCAATAATCCCCCTCACCCCATCCTCATATATGTTTGATGTTTTACCTAATATTCCCCTCCACCCCATCCTCATATCATATGACAGTGGGGGTGGGGGTGAATATTGGGTAAAACATCAATATTTTTTATCCAATATTCCCCCCACCCCCACATTGATATTTTTCCTAATATTCCCTTGCACCCCCACCCTCATATCATATGAGTGTAGGAGTGGGGGGGAGGGGGATATTGATGTTTTACTCAATATTCTCGCCCACCCCCACCATCACTCTCATATCATCTGGAGGACATGGAAGTACTTCAAGGAAGTATTGGCGAAACCATATAGTGCAAATGGCAGTATTGAATGGCTCAGATTTAGAATATCTATCTCACAGCAACACTTGCAAATGTTGAAACAACAACACCCCCGTTTCAAATCCATTATATACTCTAGTGTGTTTTGAATTTGCATGGTGTCATGCTACACTTCTCTTGTTGGTCACTCATACTATGAAATCTTGTAATAGGCATCCATAGAATGCCTTCATGCCATTGTCCTAAACACAACGCTTACAATTACAAATGTGTTCAAAATGAAAGAAAGAATGTCTCTCATTGGAAAGGATGCATCTGGTGTGCCTTAGGTGCATAAAATTATTGTTTGTATTTTTAATTTAGTATGTATGTCAATGCATTAATCATAGTCAATACCATGTATTCACTTCTTGTGATGAATATAGGCTACATGAATAGCATGGGGGAGTACAGGTGATAACTACCAAAGGATATGTATCTACAATGATCCTCTCAAACTACTTTGAAATTTTCTTCCAAGAGATAAAATATGCTAAGAAACTCGAATCTTGTGGGGATTGAAGTAAATGTGGATATTTAATTTTGTGTTGGCATGGACATATTATGTATGTAGGGAGGGAATCTATCAAGGATGATAGAGAAATTGAGTGAGAATGTGTTGGCGGGGATGGTTGTAGTAAGCAGTGTTGTGACTATTTCGGTGGTGGGGTCAAAGGTTAGCCATAAGTTCTTTAGCATGCTTCGTGGAGATGTCCTTATTTCTTCCTTGGATGCTTTCAATTAAAAAATGATCCACAATGATCCATAAATGTAGGATTTATAATCTGCGTGTCTCACTAACATGGATCCTTTGAAAAAATGAAATTTTTTCTATGTAAAATGTTCTTAGAATTTATTACAAAGATTTTGTTCTCAATGAAAATTTGAGTGCAAACTCCATTGTTCCTTCTTCTACAATAGGCATGTAAGGATGGGTTTGTTTGTTCTCTTTGTAATGTCAAGGAAATTACCAATCAACTCTACATGAATGACCTTAAACAACCTTTATGTAGTGTTGTCTCCCTGTAAGTTTCAATTATAGGAACAAAATTCACATGCATCAAGACTCAAAATAAGAGCATTCACACTTTTTATGGTTGATCTAACAATTTCCAAGGCAATACACCATTCAAAATGTCAATGAAAAGAAACATCTATTAAGTATATTGTTGCATAGTCTTTAGACAAAATCCCTTCCGAGGAAGACAATACTATTCCAACTACACATTGAGACTCTTGGTTTGATTGTCACCAACATCCGACCATAACTCATAACTCTCTAACTCTCGTGATGTCTCTGAGATGTCTCCAACTTGAAAATAAATTTATGAGCAAACTAACTAAATTTATTTATTGTAATACTTCAAAATTTATAGGAATATTACTCTCTATGTATTACATAAGGAATGAACATCTCAATGCCAACAATGAGTGGTACATTTTATAGCTTCTAAATGTCAATTCAACTAATGTACATCACTAAGTAAATCAATGTTAATTATCACAAGAAACATAAATAAACTTCCTAACCAATAATACATATTGGAACGTCTTCCCTCTAATTATGTGTAACGCACAAAGACTAATACAAAATATTTACTCTTATTACCTTATTTGTGAGTAGCTACAAAAAGTTGAGTGTGGATAGAGACTATGTTGGTTGAAGGTGACTCATGGTGCTATGATTGAATTAAATGGCATGGATATCATATACACAAATACTAATACAAAATATTTACTCTTATAACCTTATTCGTGAGTAGCTACAAAAACTAAGTTGATTGTGGATAAAAACTATGTTGGTTGAAGATGATTCATGGTGCTATGATTGAATTAAATGGCATGGATATCATTTAGAAGAATTTTTACATATGTTAGGTGGTTGGTTGTAGGAGGCTATTCCATAAAGATTAATACAAAATGTATACTCTTATTACCTTATTTGTGAGTAGCTACAAAAGCTAAATTGACTATAGATAGAGACTATGTTGGTTGAAGGTGACTTATGATTGAATTAAATGGCATGGATATCATTTAGAAGAATTTTTACATATGTTAGGTGGTTGGTTGTACGAGGCTATTCCATAAAGATTAATACAAAATGTATACTCTTATTACCTTATTTGTGAGTAACTACAAAAGCTAAATTGACTATGGATAAAGACTATGTTGGTTGAAGGTGACTCATGGTGGTATGATTGAATTAAATGGCATGGTTATCATTTGAAAGAAGTTTTACATATATTGAGTGGTGCTATGATTGAATTAAATGGCATGGTTATTATTCAAAATAAGTTTTACATGTGTTGGGTGGTTGTGTTCTGCAAGTGGGAGAGGATTTAATAAAAGAAAAAATACAATATTTTACATGTGTTGGGTGGTTGTGTAGGATTTAATTAAAGAAAAATGCATACACCTACAAAAGAAATATGTACCACCTTTTCCAAGCCAAAACCTTAAAAGGGTGAAGAAAATGAAAAGAAGAACTGTACACTAAATGTGGGATGCGATTTAGTACTCGATCTCGAAATGTAAACAATAGTCCATAATTTATCTCTTACCATAGCCCATGATTTCCGTTAATCTTTTGAAAGGATGGTCAAAGAATAATTTTCCTAATGAATTTTTACCCCAACGAATAACGTGAGAGGTAATGAACACTACGACTACCAAAGCATGGTTACCGTGGCCATTCTAGAGAATCAGAAAGACAATAGAGTTTGGGGTTTTCTAACGACTCATCAAATAGAATAATCGAATTAGATTAGGGCCACAACGTATGGTTGCTAGAGATTACCTTCACATTGTTTACATAAACCAACAATTGTGCCAATTAATTAACTTAGGGGCATACCATTGAACTTAGTGTTGTACATTCTCAAAGATTCAATTGACCATGTAAGAAAGCTATGGGTATAACAAGTCATTCAAACAATAGGGAATTAACACTATGGAATGTATATAGATATATATACATGTTATAAAGAGTATACATATGCTTTGCTTTGTGGATGTCATATTTATTGTTTTGGTTATCAGAGGGAATCGATTAAAAGTTTTCTATCATTTATAACATTATTGTTGTAATAGGGAATTAACACTATGGAATGTATATAGATATATATACATGTTATAAAGAGTATACATATGGAAACATGGAAACGATAATGTTATAAATGATAGAAAACTTTTAATCGATTCCCTTTGATAACCAAAACAGTAAATATGACATCCACAAAGCAAAGCATAGTGCTCAATCACAAGTAATTAAACACATCATAATAAAATAAAATAAAATTATCTTAAAAACATAAGTGGGAAAAGCAGCGTTGAATGGTTGCTCAGTCTTTATTTTTGACAATTGTAGGGTTATAATGTAGATTCATGGCTCTCTAGGCCATTCCATAAGTTACATAGCTAGTCATATTCATCATACTCTCATCTTAGTGAAAAATACCTATATATCATTGCCTCCATCCCCAACATGTGAAGAATTAGTGTTATTATTGAGGTTTTGAATTGGTGACTCGGGACATAGCAGGAATTGAATAGATGGTTGTTTCAACCATTCTCAATATGCTTCCTCTCCAAGTTGTTTTTTTTTTAACTATAAACTTGCAACTTGACATTGTAGAGGGGTGCAATGGTAGATGGTGGATAGGTCGCTCATCATCAGAATATTGATTGTAAAAATATTGAAAATTACATCGATAATATTAGTAACACGATGATTTTAATATCTTTGAAAATTATACCAAACACTTATTAGAAGCATGGACATGTTTTCCCAATAATAAACATAAAACCGACCACTTATGAAACAAATGTTGAATTAAGAAATACATTTACATTAGTTCCATTGAAAATACAAAAATACAATTACTCAATCATCTTTTTCTTATGCCCTATGAGGTTGTCTACATAAAAGAAATCCAATTCACGGTGTAATATCATTGACCCAAGATGGTTATTAGAAGGTGACATGTTAGGATTCGTAGGGTAAAGAAGTTATCCATTTTCATCAAACATCAACTTGCAGTATCTTTCCCTTGATAAGATTGCGGAATTTTGGGAATTTTGGGACTACAGGAATATCTTGACCATCTAAACTCGATCCTAAATCTTGATCCTGCAAAATTCAATGAGAAATTACTCAATTGCACCTCCATACATAATATAAATTCAATGAGATAAATGAATTATCAATAAAAGCTAGACGTACTTCAATCAACTTGAGAGAACTTGAAAGACTTCCAAAGATAGGGGATGAGATGGAATCTAAAGAATTGGCAATTTGATATCATGATTCTTTTTTTCCTACATTTGAGCCAAAACCATCATCTTGGGTAGCATAGAACAATCTAAATTTTCTTTATATGTTTGTTGAAATTATGTGTGCGAGAATTTACATATAACTCTGCCATTTGTATTTGGTTAAATTCAACGTATAACTCTGCCATTTTTATTTTGTCAAATTCAAATTTTATTTATATGTTTGTTGAAATTCTATAAGCTTAGAAAATTTTGAAGAGAATTTACATATTTTGGCTCAATGTATATGGTCAAAATCATATTTTATTTATGGTCTTTGTTGCAATAATTGTGAGCTTCTCAAGCATACATGGATTGAATCATAGGTCATAGTTTGCTATGGACTATCCATTATGAACTCATTTAAGGCCTGCACTCTCTGTTGGTCATAGCCTACTATGAGACGCCCTCATGTAACTAATCACAAAATACACATAATACATAAAATAAAATAAACATTTAATACAACAAATATATGACAATTTTAGGTGTTTTTTATTATTATTATTATTATATTAAATGTTAAGTCCAAACATGGTTAATTAATCAAATCAAGTTCTAGCCAACAGAAAATAGTTATTATTCCATTTTTTTTAAAAATTAAAAAAAAAAATATCAAAAAGTTGAAAATTTGAGTTGAAAGGATCATTATAGTCCCTACTTTGACACGGACTAATAATTTGTTGTTGATGAACATATCGATACAATGTGAGACCAAACACCCCATTTCTGTGTAAATCCATTCCATTTTAATCTACTTAACCTGCAATGTATTGTATTACAATCCATTTTAATGTATTGTATTACAATACATTTTACTAGTACAATATAATGAAGATAAATTTGACGCACTATTTATTGAGTAATGTTTAAGCTTTACGATGAAAACAAGTTTGCATTCAATTTACTTGAGCATTACATTTCCATCTTTTTCCAGAACTCATCCCAACATAAATCGAGCAAACAAAAGAGATCTGCCTAGGAATTTAATAATAATATGTTATTTAAAATTTCAAAGAGTTCATTTGGGGTTCAAAATATAATTACAAAACAAAAAACAATTTGAAGTTGACTAAATTACTTAGCAAACGATAATCCTTAGACAAATCTAATTGTATCACAATTGAACAATTATATACCAAGACAATTGAATGGAAAAAATACAATAGAGAAATATTTATTATGCTAAGAAAAGTGAAAATTATAAAGTAACTTTTTGGAGATATATTACATATAAACTATAAGTCGTAGTGGCTCCATGGGATAGTACAATTGATGAGATGTGCACACACTTTTTCGGTACGAGGGAGGTCACGAGTTCAAGCCTTGTGTCCCTAGGGTTACGGTTTAGCATCCTTACCATCCACAAAAAGTGGGGAAGTATTGGTGAGTTTCCCGTGCCTATTTTCCTGGTGAAAAAACGGGTACCAAAGGAAAATTTACAATCAATTAAATTGAAAATTTTAATCTAAGAATTATAAAGTTATAAAGTGTTTAATAAAAAAAAAAGTCAAGAATAATGATATATTATTATATTCCAACTCTAGCATTTATTGAAAAAGGGAGTTCTATTAAGAAGGAAATCAAAGGGGTATAATACATATAAAGTGTAATAGCTTAAGGTGTTAAGAAATATAGAGAAAGTTTTAAAAGGTAGATATAAGTTCAAATTTAAGGGTATTTTTTAATGAAATTTTGATGAAAACAAATGCAACCTAACAATGAGAAAAAAGGAAGATTTTTTTAACTTCAAAAAACTTTGTTTCAATACTACTTAGAGTCAAAGGGACACTTGGAGGGAAAGATATCACTATTTTTTTCACTCCCACCAAACATAATAATTATGTTAATACTAAATTTGTTGACCAGCTAACGATTCTCAAGCCAAGTATAATTGAAAAACTAGAATTATGGAACAAAAAAACAATATGACATAAGCAATTTACAGTTGAATATTGGAGATTATACTTGTGTATTGAAATTCAATGTTAGATATTTATGGAGCAATGAGGGTGACATAATTATGGGTTCACCCTAGATGGAAACACTAGGATCTTTCATCTTAAACACGAGAAAGAAGTTTTTGTCATTCTCCTATAAAAATAAAAATATAACATTACAGGACATCAAATTGGATTCATATCTAGTAACTTCAAGAGACCTTAAAGATATCTCAAATATTTTCCTTCAATATAATCAGGAGACAATACAATAGTGCAAAAAGTATTGGACAATGTTATTGCAGATAAAAATGAAGAATTTTTTTGCTAAAAAGATCATATCAACAAATATTTGTACAAATATGTAAAGCAAAGAAGCAATGCAATAAAAAATTAGAACAGGAAAAATACAATTTAGAGAAGAGCCTATCAAAAAAAAATGTAGAAAACTTTCATTTGAAGAACCTTAATCAAAGGCTACTAGAACAAATCAGAAAGTTAAAAGAGGAAAAACTTGAAAATCCAGACATTAAAAATATCAACAAATCAAATAATGAAGAAAATTCATGTCAAAAAAATCATAATCAAAACCTACGTGTACAAATAAGAAGCTTAGTAATGATAAAAGGTCATCAAAAATCAAGTTAGAACAAATTCAAACGGAAGCATCAAAGTCTTCGGGTGAACAAAACCGAATTGAAGAGAAGGGAACAAATACGTATCCAGTTAATATCATGACTCAAGAATATTCCAACCTTGTTTAAGTAGATAATTACTCTGTTGTTGGTGTACAAATTATGGGAATTCAAAGTATACTTACTAATAAAAATTCAGTGATCAACAAGGCAACACCAAGGCATGAGGAAGAAATAATATCGAAATTAAACCAAGAAAATGTTACAAGTATAGTAAGAGAAAGTTGTGTTACAAAGATGTATGATTGGCATCCTAATCACAAGAGAATGTATCTTAACCAACTAGTATATCAACATTGCTTAGAATGAACACAATTGACCTATTGTCTAAAGAATATTGATGTTGGTACAATTGAATATCGTAAATACAATTCATCTTGGCAATCTGATAAGTGCAATGTTCTACAAAAGATTGAATTAGGATGGTTAGATCCTTTTACAGTTCGATAATTATGCTCATCACTTAGAAGTTTGTATTGTCTTGTATCATCAAACATATCAACATCAAGAACAAGAACCAAGCAAAAGACATTATAGGCTACAGAAAATACATAAGGTCTTTCCATAAACATGTTTTGAGGACAAAGCATTTCAAAAGGGGAAGGCAATGTAAAAAACACAAATATATAAACATAGATATAAATAAATAATAATTAAACATGTGTTCTATATAAAAGACATGTCCCTTGGTGAAAGGGCACCCCTGTGTGGGTATATATATTGCCCTCGCCCTCATTGTAATCATACTCGTATCATTACTCATACATTTCTCTCTCTCTCTCTCTCTCTCTCTCTCTCTCTCTCTCTCTCTCTCTCTCTCTCTCTATATATATATATATATATATATATATACATTATTTGTCCTTATGGATTTCTTTATACTTGTAGCACTCGTCCATAGGATGCTATGCAATTTTAGTCACTCATTAAATATGTATGCTATAACAACTTTGTTTTAACATAATTTCATTGATTTTCATTTCCACAACTCTTCTACATTTTCTTAATGATAAATATAAATAACAAGATGAATGAAGATGTTAACTCTAAGATTTGAATCTTTAAATAGAATTATAACAAAATATCACTGAAAATACATTCTCATTGGTTTGTTGAAGTTTATTAGTTGCAATATAGTCCCTCCATTAATAAGAATATGCTTCCAAGCATTATTTTCCCTCTTTCCCAAAGTGAAACAACGGAATTATCCTCTCAACCAACTAGGAGTCTAGTCGGCTTCCTAGCTCCAAGAAACCTTTCGGTCACTTAGACCTCTGTGCCGCTGACTCCAAGAATAATAATACATATATGCTCTAACCAATATTATCACAAGAATAATTCTTCCAGGAATAATACAACCTCTCAACATGCTCAAACCTCTCCATCTCCTCTCTTCCCCATTTCCTCTTGTTATTTATCAAGTTTCCATACCATCTTCCCCAAGTATCCTCAACCACCCTCATTATTAGTATCCTCAACCACCCTCATTATTAGCCATCAACCTCCTTTATCTAGATTTTTGGGAAAAGTTAAAATATAACTAAAATATAACTACTTGTATAAAATAACAATAAATAAAATGCAAAGTCTTTTTTCTCATGCTAGCTTATAAATGTAATTTGACAATTTTCCCCAAAATGTGTATGACAACCCACCATACTCATTTAATTCATCATACCAACCATCAATCAAAATCAAAGAATGTATTGAATGCTATTAGATATTTTTTGTATGCAATATAATTTATAGTCATCAAACCACTCAATTAATTAGTTGATAATCTAATTTAATAATTAATACATTAATTAATTATACTAGTGTACATGTGTAGGGTATGTGTGCATAGCTAGCAAATACATAGCTTACACATGTACTAATAATAAACAATCATTTCCTCTAGGGCATAATTCTTATATGATCACACCAAAGCATGTAGGACAACAGATCAAATATATGCATAATTTAATAATCTTAACGAACAAAATTACAATAATTCATCAACAATTGATTTTCACACTTTAATATCAAAAGGAAATTAAAAGAGGGTTTTAAATATGGTAGGAACCAAGTGACTAAACAATAGTGGTACATCTAATCCCCAATCAGTATTCTCACTAATATCGAAGCATCTTTCCTCCCTACCCTACTTTCATCTTCCACATTCTATCATTTCCTCTACTGGAGTAGGTTGGAGCATCAACTATATTGAGCTAACTCCATATAGAACCCGTAAATTGAAATGTCATATATCTTGCCCAAGCTTCCCCGACAGGCAACTAGTAGTCGCCATCACACATCTAGGGGAGTATCACTTCGCACAACCCTCCCATGACTCCGAGTTTCAGAGGATACTATGATGGGAAATACCTCCACCCATCATGATGCAATTAGGCTCAATAGAATACTCGGTGGGAAATACATCCACCCTGCTTGATTGAACTAGGTTCAACACCCTATATCGAGTCATACTATGCAACTATTTTTCTTAGAGTCACATCATCAAACAATCATTTTGGACAAGTTGTGTGTCCTATCAAAACCACACTTACCACATATCATAGAAATAATTTGAATCATAAATTAAATAATAAGTACAACTTATATCATACACAATCTTCTTAATGTCTACAACATCTAAGTTACCTAAGCACTATAGTCTTTTGGCTATCACATAACTCATCAACATATAGTTTAGTTCACCAATAAGCCTTATCCACGCATATATATCACAATTTCATATAAGAATCCATATTTGTATTGATGTCCAATTACAAAATGTATGTTTATTTTTAGCATGCCTTGCATCTATTATGCATTCACAACATAACTTGAATTGGTTTCCATGTACCAAAATACCTCATTTAAATTTGCATGTTTGAACGATTCTCATAACTATCATCATTATGAACATTAAAAAATAAAAATAGCATTATGCGGTACATAAATAGGTCCAGATATACACATCTCAAATGTGTATATTAGTCTAACTAAGTCCAAATAGTTACTAGGCAATGAATTACCAAGACAAGTAAAATCAAAGTTCTAATTGTCTAAGGTCAAAATATGGAGCGTTACATACACCTACCTTTCAAAAAACTTTGTCTCAAAGTTAGGGTCATTCTCAATATAAGGAAAAATTCATGACACAACTTATATGTGTCTTCTATGATAGCAAACTCTGTGTTCTATTAGTCCCATTGGACCATCACTTGATTAAAACATGTTGAGTCTATTAATATGTTGATTGCATTACCCCTATTTAGCAGGCACCTTGTTGTGTCCCAACTCTATTTTATTACTACTTGTAATTTAATTAATGAAAAGACACTTTTTTTATAGATTTATTCTTCCTAAGTTCCATATTTAAATTATAGTCCACTAGTTTGACAACCAATTAGAATCTTATTTTATTATCGGTTCTTTAGTTAAGTGAATCTTATATTGAGTTTGACACATTTCATTAAGCCAATTACAATTCCACCTGTAATATCTTGATAATTATAACCAATTATCATTGACTTGATTATCACTCTAACTCAAGTGATATAATACATACACCATCACAAAAGTTCCCCATGCTTAGGAATATTGATTAACATACTGGTAATTGATTGTCATGTGATGCCATGACTTCACAGTTTGGTCATTGTCCTCAATCTCACTTTCTTCTTATGTCATACCAATTAGATCTTGACCAAGTTAAATGTTTAGTTCAATCTTCTTTTCATCGTAGTCCAGGAAAATTATGCTTTATATCAACAATTCATTATTACAAACATCCCTGTAAGTAATGAGCACCATGACTACCTCACTTTAGTGAGCATCACAAATCAATATTGAGTTTCCAACTAGGGTCCATTCCAAATTCCACAACCACTTGTCTTAAGGACTTATTTTCTCACAATTTCTCTTCATACGTCTCAACTTTATATCCTTTATACCTACATGCTACTTGCCAAATTTAGCCTCTAGCCCCTTCTGGTTACATCACTTGCACTCTTCAATATCCTTCCTCTGCTATGAAGAAGTTCGGTATTGGATGAACATTCATCGTTTAGTATTCAACTTGTAAATTGGTCTCCATTATTGGATTAGATTATTAACTAATTAATTGTACCAGTGCACATGTGTAAGGTATGTGTGCGTAAATAGAGAACACATAGCTTATGCATGTACTAATGATAAATAACCATTGCCTCTAATGCATAGTTCCTTTATGATCACACCAAGGTATGCAGGACAATAGATCAAGTATATGCATCATTTAATAATCTTAACAAAAAAAATTACAATAATTCATCAATAATTGATTATCCCACTTAAATATCAAAAACAAATCAAAAGAGAGTTTTAAACATAGTAGGAACCAAGTGAGTAAACAACAGTGCTACATCTAATTCCCAATCAATATTCTCACTATTATCGAAGCATCCTTCCTCCCTACCTTACTTCCATCTTCCACATCCTATCATTTCCTCTGTTGGACTAAGTTGGAGCGTCAACTATATTGACTTAGCTCCATATAGAACCCATAAGTTGAAGTGTCATCTATCTTGACCAAGCTTCCCTGGTAGGCAACTGACAGTCGCCATCACATGTCTAGGGGAGTATGGCTTTGCACAACCCTCCCACGAATCTAGGTTTAGGAGGATAAGTAGTGGGTAATACCTCCACCCTGTCTGATTGAACTAGAGTCGACACCCTATATCGATCCATATTGTGCAAATATTGTTCTTAGAGTCACCTCATCAAATAACCACTCTGGGCAAGTTGTGTGTCCTTTCAAAACAACACTTACCACAGATCATAGCAATATTTTGAATCATAAATTAAATAATAAATACAACTTGTAGCATACATTATCTTCTTGATGTCTATGACATCCAAGTTACCTCAACACTACAGTTATTTGTCTATCACATAGCTCATCAAACTATAGGTTAGTTCACCAACAACTCATATCCATGCATATACATCACAATTTCATATAACAATCCATATCTGTATTGACATTCAATTAAGAGATGTATGTTTTTTTTTTATGCCTTGCATCTATTATGCATTCACAACATAACTTGAACTAGTGTCCATGTACCAAAATTCCACATTTAAATTTGCATGTTTGAACAATTCTCATAACGATCATCGTTATGAACATATAAAAATAAAAATAGCATTATGCAACACATAAATAGGCCCAAATATACACATCTCAAATGTCTATAGCAGTTTAACTAAGTCCAAATGTTTACTAAGCAATGAATTACAAAGATAAGTAAAATCAAATTTCTAATTGTATAAGGTCGAAATAAGGAGTGTTATAATACTATTCCAAATATTTTGGATGTATGTGATCTGAACCAGATTGGTTCATCACATTGGATCGATGGGTGGTAAAGGACATAAGTGATGGTTTTTAAGTGGTTATTATATGGTATTGTGATGAATCTCATCATATGTGTAAAATAGGGAAAACCCCTTCTTCCCCAAAATATAAAGGGTTCATTGCTACAGTGGCCAATGTCAATGACCTCGACATGGTATATCATCAACCTTTGGGTCATACCAATTTTGAATCTATGAGACATATGAGTTGTCTAAATTGTTGATATTATGGTAGTTGTGGGAAAAATTAACCTCCATGTGTAACCTTTGACTAGAATAGAATATTTCAGAAGCAAGAGAAACCCTAAACAGATGTGTAAAAACCCTAAAAGACAAGTCGGCTCAGTAGAATAAATAATATTGAAGTATTACCCTCTAGAAAGAGAAGTCGGCCTAGACAAGTGACAAGAAGGACTATAAATAGAAGTCGCTTGAGCTCATTTATACACACACTTCACTCACTCTCTCAAGTATAGCGCAAGTCTCGAGCTGCAGCTACAAGAATGGAAGGAGCATATTTTGGGGCGATTCTTGGTCTCTCTCTCTAGCGCTATCTATCCTAAGATATGCACCCTACCTTTAGTATCCCTTGGTAATATTCTTGGTGGTATTCTTGGGAAGAAGTGCAACTACAATTGTTGCAGTTGAGTATTATTCGTGTTCTATGGTTGTGGAGTCTCTCTCTCTTGTGCGCTACCCTTGGAGAAGGTACGCTCTCCTTGTCTTGTGTTGTTGCTGCGGTTGGATGGTGTTTTTTGGTTCCATCTCATGCTACTGGTGCAGCTAGGTTTTATTTGTTGGTTCTAGTGTGTCTTTCTAGAATCATTCTATCTAGTAAAGGTTAAGGTGCTTGAGGGTGGTTGCATGCTTATGGTTGGGTTACAATAGTGATATTGTATATGGTAAAACAAGCACATCGAATATTCTAACAAGTTATGGGCCCACACTACCTTCAGAACAATATAACTATTTGAAGGTATATTGGCAGTTCTTTGTCAAGCTCATTGTAGCACCAGTTGCAGTTGCAACTAGGGTTTATGATTTTGCAACTGCAACAAACCCTAACCTAAAGTCTTGGGCACTTTCAGTGAAACATTTGGCATAATTTTTGGGTATTCTAGTGCATCCTATCCTATCGCACCCTCTAGTACCCTCAACCAGCAAAAATGTCAAGTTTGAATTCTTGCTCAAAGTCAAATTCAAAGGTTGATTGGTCAAAGTCAAAGGTTGTCTTTTGGTCAAAATTGATTGTTGTGGTAAAAGTTGAAATTTCAAGGTTTCTAGCTTGTTCTAATCATTAAACCTTTTTTGTAGCGCACCTTTTCAGCTACCATGGCTTAATCGCTCTTAAAAGGAAACTTTAAGAGCACTTGGTACATAACTCATACAGGTATTATATAATCCACATGCATTCAAACAAATAAACACATTCTAACAAAGTATTCATATGAGTTACTTCCATAATTAACAATCAATAGTGTTTCATACTAATTCATATACACAACGGAATTCATGATAACATAAGCAGCAGAGTCATGCAAAACATGATTTAAGCATAATTAGATACTTATCTTTTAACAGTGGTAGATTCCACCAACCAAGTGCAGGCCTTCCATGAACCTCACAGCCTTAGACCACACTGCTCATCAGCTCAGCAATGGGTCACCCCCAAGCTGGGACTAAGCTCCATCCCAAGGAAAGGAATCCTAGGCTAGGTTGAGGTTACAGGGAAGACAGTACACAACCACAGGAAGGGATTCTCTCCCAGAAACCACTCACACTCACTGCCCACAGGCCCTCATTCCCCACATGCCTGTTCCACCCCAGGAGTATACACCTTCTCTGTCACCTGGACAGTCCTTCGGATGCTAACCTCCCTTGCCTTGGGTTACAGCAACAGACTGGACCGAAAGCCTCCGGGCTCTGTGGAAGCTACAGGGTTCCTGCCAGGATTCCTCTCCTTCCTCAACGCACTCTCTCACCAGGAGAGAATCGCTCACAGGCCAACAAGCCACACACAGTCCAGTACTACATGGCCTCAACAATCCCACAGGAAAAACAGACACAGACTCAAGCACCACTAGTTCAGCAATCACAGAACACGGTCATGGCTTCGGGACAGGGACTCCACGCACAAGCTCGGTCTCGACAGTGGATGCACACAGATTCTCCAGACGAACATCGGTTTTTCAGTTCAGAAGGTGTACAAGGTTGTTCTATAGAGGTTGGATTCGTCGTACCGCTCAGAGGTCGTATGCACTCATGTCGTCGAGTGAAAAAAAATGGAGGCCCCCCTTCATAGCTTACCTCGTCTGTTTTATTTGCATGCATCAGGGTGGACACTTGTCACCCTTGAAACTACATGCATTCCTCGGCATGAATTACCTTCCCTATGGTTAGGAACTTAGGATAAATCATAAATGGCACATGTTCTTTTTGGGATAATAATAAAATATTATTCCCAGGCTTAAGCCCCCTAAGCCAAACACTTAGCCCCTTTTTCCCACCTTCCAGCCCCTAATTCCTTGCCCACTCTATGGATGCTTAGTCTCCCTTCACTCATTCATCATGGTCGATCTGCACATGGCGGTGTTTATATTTTATTAATTGTTCTGCATGATTGCATATACAACAGCATGCTTCTGGCCTTCAACACTTAGGCTCCCTGGCCTAACAAACACATAAGCCTCCAGCCTATAAGAACTTGGCTCACCAGCCTATAAAACATAATTACAATTCCTTTCATAACATGGTTTACAACGGGGCTCGACCTTGGGGACACTACAATTCCCCTCCCCTTATTTTTTCACTGTCCTCAGTGCAACTTACACTGTCTCTGCAAACCTTTCAAAATTTTCAAAAAGATGCGGGTACTCTGCCCGCATAACCTCTTCATGCTCCCAAGTCGCGTCCTCAGGACCGTACCAGGTCCACTAGACCTTTACAAGCTCTATGGCTCGGTTCCAGAGCTGTTTTCTTTTCCTGTCCAATATGCGCACAGGATGCACTTGCGGGACACCTTCTGGTTCCACATGAATCACATTCCAATTGATAACATGATTAGCATTTGGTACATATTTCTTAAGTAGTGAAACATGAAACACATTATGTACAGTCATAGATGCAAGTAATGCAAGCATGTATGCAACTGGCCCAATCCTTTCCAGGATCTCAAATGGCCCACAAAATCTTGCTGCCAACTTGGCGCAACTTCTCAGCTTTAGGGAACTCCTGTTAGTTTTCACTTTCAGGAAAACATGGTCACCCGCTTTGAATTCTCTGTGGGTTATGTTACTATCAGCGTAACTTTTTTGCCTGTCCTGGGCAACTTTTAGATTCCGTTTAATTCTTATCATTTGGTCTTCCATCTCTTTGAGTAGCTCAGGCCCAACTACTACTCTGTCAGCAGGATTATCCCAGCTCACTAGAGTGTTGCACTTTCTTCCATAAAGTGCTTCGAATGGGCTCATCTTCAATGATGCATGATACCCATTATTGTAGGCGAATTCTACCAAATGCGGGTAGTCTTCCCACCTTGATGGTTTATCCATCACATACATTCTCAACATGTCTTCTATTACTCTGTTCACTCTCTCTGTCTGTCCATCAGACTCAGGATGATACATTGTACTAAAGTTCAAATTCGTTTTGAATCCTTTGAACAGTCCTTTCCAGAAATTTGATGTGAATTCCGGGTCCCTATCAGACAAAATTGTCTTAGGAATTCCATGCAAGCGTGCAACTTCTTTTAAAAAGATATCAGCAACATCAGCTGCCCTGTGGGTGGTTTTCAGTGGAATAAAATGGGCAGCTTTAGTAAGCTTGTCCACCACCACCATGATTGAATCATGTTGCTTGCTTTTTCTAGGTAGTCCTGTGATAAAATCCATTGTTACCATGTCCCATTTCCACTCAGGAATGGGTAAATGTTGCAGCAACCCTGCTGGGTGCCTGTGCTCAGCCTTAACCTTTTGGCACTCCATACATCTGGCAATGTATTCAGCGATTTCTTTCTTCAAACCCGGCCAAAAATAATGGCCTTTGACGGCTGCCATAGTCTTCTGATATACAGGATGTCCAGCATAAGCCACATTATGCATCTCCTTTAGAATTGCCAGCTTCAATTCTCAAACATTGGGTACATACACTTTGTTTTTATATAGAAGTAAACCATCAGTTCCCAAGGTGTAACTTTCCTTGGTCTGTGGTCCCTCACACTGTTGTAGCTTTGCTGCAAGACTTTTGTACTGCAAATCGGTATTTGTAGCTTCCAAAATTATGTCTTTCATCTCAGTCCGGTACATTCTAATGGTTGCAGCATGTAATTTGTGCACTTTTCTGCTGAGTGCATCAGCCACCTTATTTTCTTTCCCTTTGATATGCTTGATATCAAAGTCATATTTTCACAGAAACTCCAGCCATTTGATTTGCCTGGCATTTAAGGTCGGATGATCAAATAAATACTTCAGACCGTTATGGTCTGTTCTCAACTTGAATCTCTTGCCCATGAGGTAATGTCTCCATTTCCTCAAGGCGTGGACGATTGTTGCCAACTCTAAATCGTGAGTGGCATAATTCTTCTCATGCTCCTTTAACTTTCAAGATTCATAACAAACTACAATTCCCTCTTGGCTGAGAACTCCTCCCAGCCCCTCCTTACATGCATCTGTGCACACTACATAATCCTTGTTTGGATCTGAAATCTTCATGATTGGAGCACTAGTTAGCAGTTGCTTCAATCGTTGGAAGTTGCTTTCACATTCTTCAGTCCATTGGAACTTCTTCTCCTTCCTTTGCAAGGAAGTGCTAGAATGAGCTATCCTTGAGAAGCCAACTATAAACCTCCTATAGTAACCTGCCAGACCCATAAAAGATCTAACTTCTGCCATATTCCTTGGCGCTGGACATTCTCAAATGGCCTGTACCTTTTTAGGATCCACGGCAATCCCTTCTTCAGATATAATATGTCCCAAGTAATGGATCTGCCTTTGATAAAAAGAGCACTTGCTCAGTTTCGCATACAGCTAGTGTTCTCTCAACACCTGCAGCACCATTCTCAGGTGTTGCTCATGTTCTTCCTCTGTCTTGGAATACACCAAGATATCATCCAGGAAGACTATGACAAACTTGTCCAAATAATCTTTGAACACTCCATTCATTAAGCACATGAAAACAGCAGGTGCGTTGGACAGTCCAAACGTCACCACTGTGAACTCATAATGGTCGTACCTTGTTCTAAAGGCGGTCTTCCTGATGTCCTCATCCTTTATTCTCACTTGGTGATATCCAAATCGGAGATCTATTTTTGAAAATATTTTCGCATCCTTCAACTGATCAAAAAGATCATCAATCCTTAGCAAAGGATACTTGTTCTTGATAGTGACCTTATTCAACTGCCGAAAATCAATGCACGGCCTCAACGTCCCATCTTTCTTCTTCACGAATAGGACCAGGGCTCCCCACGGTGACACACTGGGGCGAATGTAACCTTTCTTTAGTAGATCTTCGAGCTGCAATTGCAACTCTTTCAACTCTGGTGTACTCATTCTATAAGGAGCCTTCGAAACTAGAGTTGCTCCAGGCATCAAATTTATAGCAAAATCGATGTCCCTCTTCAGAGGTAGTCCAGTTACCTCTTGAAATATGTCCTTGAATTCTTTGAGTACTTCATGGTCTTCCAAATTCGAGACTTCATCTCGAGATGCTTCTTCCACCCGAGCTGCAAATAATTGACAGCCTTTTCGGTACCATTTCTTCAGCTGCATGGCTAAGATTTCCCTAACAACCACGGCTCTGGGAATTCCTTGGACTATCACCTGATTTCCTTCCTCATTCAGGCATGTAAACCTCTTGTTATGGCAATCCAGAAGGGCATGGTGTTGGTCCAACCAGTCCATCCCAATTAAGCAATCGTATGAGCCTAAAGGCAGAATGTTCATTTCAGCCTTAGTGTTCATTCCTTTCATGTCCACTGAACAGGACTTAACCAATTCAGTGACCTTCCTCTTGGTCCATGTGGCTAACTGCACTAACCAAGACTTCTCATGTTTTCTTCTCATTAGATGAAAACTATCCACCACTCTAGGATCTATATAACTATGGCTAGCCCCTGAATCAATCAAAATAACAAGTGGTTGGTTGTTGATCGTACCTTCCACTTCAATCATGTGTGATTGAAATTATGCTTGCTTGTTGTCCAGGGTTGTGTAGATCCTCGGCATTCTGCTGCCCATATCCTCCACTGTTTCAGCTTGTTGAACAGTATGTACAGTTCTTGCTTTGTCTTTTCTGTGGGGGCAGTCTTTGTACCTGTGATTCCCTTTACAACCCCAACACTCCATAGGTGGAGGCCTTGGCTTCTGCTCACTCCCTTCAACTTTCCTGGGGTCTCTAAAAGATGACTGTCCCCCAAGGCCACTCTTGAAAAAGGGAGGCTTGTTTCCCTTCTGCCTCTATTCTTTCTTAAATCTCTTCTGGTCATCCCAAGCTTTCTGAAAGGTAGGCTTTTCTCTTTGTTGTTCGTATAAGAATTTCGCCCTTCTTATGGTTTCTTCCATAGTCTTAGGATCATCATATTGAATCTTGTCACCAATGGAAGGTGGCAGTCCACTCAGACACCTCTGAATCTTGACAGCCTCATCTTTGATGAATGGAACATACTTCAGTAGTTCTAGAAAACTTCGTTCATACTCATCAATAGTCATGTTGCCTAGCTTGAGTTCGAAGAACTCCTTCATCTTTCTATCATAGTATCTTTTAGTCAGGTATTTCTTCTCGAATGACTTCTTAAATTCCTTCCAAGTGACCTCTTTCTCTCTGATGTGTTGCACCTGCACAAACTGATTCCACCACATGGATG
>JZKD02S0351214.1:228084-247136 GCA_000966675.3 Picea glauca
ATTCTCTCCCAGAAACCACTCACACTCACTGCCCACAGGCCCTCATTCCCCACATGCCTGTTCCACCCCAGGAGTATACACCTTCTCTGTCACCTAGACAGTCCTTCGGCTACTAACCTCCCTTGCCTTGGGTTACAGCAACAGACTGGACCGAAAGTCTCTGGGCTCTATGGCAGCTACAGGGTTCCTGCCAGGAGTCCTCTCCTTCCTCAACGCACTCTCTCACCAGGAGAGAATCGCTCACAGACCAACAAACCACACACAGTCCAGTACTACGTGGCCTCAACAATCCCACGGGAAAAACAGACACAGACTCAAGCACCACTAGTTCAGCAATCACATAATGGTCTTACGGTCACGGCTTCGGGACAAGGACTCCACGCACAGGCTCGGTCTCGGCAGTGGATGCACATGAATTCTCCGGACGAACACCAGTTTTTCAGTTCAGAAGGTGTACAAGGTTTTTCTACAGAGGTTGGATTCATCGTACCGCTCAGAGGTCGTACGCACTCAGGCCGTCGAGTGAAAAAAAATGGAGGCCCCCCTTCACATCTTACCTCATCTATTTTATTTGCATGCATCAGGGTGGACACTTGTCACCCTTGAAACTGCATGCATTCCTTAGCATGCATTACCTTCCCTATGGTTAGGAACTTAGGATAAATCCTAAATGGCACATGTTCTTTTTGGGATAATAATAAAATATTATTCCCAGGCTTAAGCCCCCTAGGCCAAACACTTAGCCCCTTTTTCCCACCTTCCAGCCCCTAATTCCTTGCCCACTCTATGGATGCTTAGTCCCCCTTCACTCATTCATCATGGTCAGTCTGCACATGGCAGTGTTTATATTTTATTAATTGTTCTGCATGATTGCATATACAACAGCAGGCTTCTGGCCTTCAACACTTAGGCTCCCTGGACTAACAAACACATAAGCCTCCAGCTTATAAGAACTTGGCTCACCAGCCTATAAAACGTAATTACAATTCCTTTCAGAACATGGTTTACAAAGGGGCTCGGCCTTGGGCACACTACATTTTTTATTCAGTTTCTAACCTCTTCTTGTCAAGATGGTGTCTAGTTTCAAATTAGAAGATAAGTTGAATGATGCTACAAATTTCAAAGGTAAGCACTTGTATATTCTTTTCAAGGTATATCATCCAGCAAAGCATGAGTGTGTTTGCAGGGGATGTATAAGAGACCTTGTTCAAGCAGTGATCTTGGATTCAGTACATTCAAAGGAACAAGCACACCCTTCCTAACAGTTGAGGCTCCAGGTTCCAGGTTTGATTGATCAAATTGTTAAGTTTCAAATTGCACATATCAAGTTTGATAGTTTCTACAGTACAAGTAAACACTATATTTGTTACAACAATCTTTGAAAGGTTCTATTATTGCTAGGTATACTTGGTTTATATAAGTACTATTGATATAGATGCTTGTTGCACTTGTTTGCAAAATGAACTAACATCTCCTCTAGGAGATATTTCTTGTTTTACTCTCAGGCAGATCACCTTGGTATTCTATGATGACTACCATCCTTGTTACCATAGATATGTTCTTATGAAAATCCTATTGGAAATATTTTTTCTCTTATTGTTCTTGTTCTAGGCAGGTCACAGGCAATAGCTCTAAGAAGGACCTAGAGTGACAGTTGCAAACATGGAACAGATGACTCCATCAAGCAGTGAGGTAGGTGATCTCACCAAGTACCAATTCTAAAGGAAGCATGTAAAGCAAAAGAATTTTTGGACATCGTTCACTCAAATGTGTGTGGACCAATGTCAACCTCCTCACTAAGTGGATAAAGATCTTGAGGTTCGAAAATGGAGGAGAATACACCTCCAGGGAACTCGTTGTCTTTTGTAAAGTAGTCGGGATTAGGAGGGAGCTAATTCTTCCACATAATCCTCAACAGAATGGTGTGGCAGAAAGAAATAATCAATACATTGAAGAATTAGTTAAGGAAATGATGAGTGACCGGAATCCATCCATGTTTCTATGGGGAGAAACAGATATGACAGTCGTATATGTTCATAATAGAAGTCATCATTGTATGTTGAAGAACATGACTACAGAAGAATCCTTCTCTGGAAAGAAGCCAAGATTTGAACAGTTGAGGATCTTTGGATGTCATGTATATATTCATGTTCCAAAGGACAAAAGAAAGAAGTTGGAACCTTCAGGAAAGAAGGGCATATTCATTGGATATAGTGATTCATCAAAAGCTTATAGAATCTATGTATCGGGTCAACAAAAGGTTGAAATCGGCAAAGATGTGACTTTTGATGAAAATATTGGCTTCAGGAAATCTACAGAAGATTCCATGGATCCCAACGATGAAGAAGAACGTGAAGATCCCAAGTAAGAAACTACATGTTCTCCAGAACATCTCAATGTAGAACCTTCCACCTTTGAAGAAGCAGTCAAGAAGAAAGAATGGAAGGAAGCTATGATGGAAGAATATCAATCCATCATGAAAAATGAGGTATGGGAAATTGTGCCTAGACCTAAAGGAAAATGTGTAGTCACTTCAAAATGGGTTTACAAGATAAAGAATGCAGTAGATGGGAGTATCGATAAATACAAGGCAAGATTTGTGTTTAGAGGGTTCTCCCAACAGGGGGGAGAAGATTGTGATGAAACGTTTGCTCCAGTTTCCAGATACACCTCTATTAGAGCCATCATATCTCTTGCAGCATCCATGGGTTGGAGTTTACATCAGATGGATGTAAAGACCACTTTCCTCAATGGAGTAATTGAGGAAGAAGTATACATAGAGAAACCTCAAGGTTTTGAGGTACACCTGAGAGAAACTCATGTATGAAAATTAAAGAAGGCCTTGTATGGACTCAAGAAAGCTCCAAGATCTTGGTATGCAAGAATTGACAGTTACTTAACGAGACTTGGATTTTCCAATAGCTATGTTGATCCATATCTTTATTATAAGGTTGTGAATGATGCACCTGTGATCTAGCTACTACATGTTGATGATTTGTTTCCGACAGGTGCAAAGCCTCTCATTATTCAGTGTAAGAGGGAGTTTGCCTCTGAATCCGATATGAAGGATCTTGGTCTCATGCATTATTATTTGGGACTAGAACTATGGAAGAAGCGTGGTGAAATATTACTATAGCAAGGAAGTATGTTGTAAATATTCTTCAGACATTTGGGATGATGGATTACAAATTCATGGAAACTTCCATGGTGACAGATCTGAAGAAGCTGAGAGACTATGATTCCAATCCAGTAGACTCATCCCTATACCGACATTTAATTGGCTCATTGATGTATTTGATTAATACTCGGCCAAACATTTGCTTTGTTTTGAACATGTTGAGTCAATTCCAGGTGGAACCTAGACATGAGCATTGGACAGATACAAAGCACTTTTTGAGATATCTTTGTGGGATGCTAAATTATGGTTTGAGATATGCCTCAAATAGTGACGTACAGCTACATGGATTCACTGATTTAGATTGGGCGGGGAGTGTAGATGACAGAAAGAGTACTTCTAGTATATGTTTCAATTTGGTCTATGCTATGATATCATGGGCTAGCATGAAACAAAATTTTGTTGCACTTAGCGCTGTAGAAGCAGACTATATTGCATCTTGTGATGCTTGTACAGAAGTAGTATGACTCTGTAAGTTGATTTATGGACTATTTGATAAGATGTTGGATTCAACTGTGATATATTGTGATAATCAAAGCTATGTAAAGCTTTCAAAGAACCTTGTATTCCATGATAGGTCGAAGCACATTAACATCAAGTACTATTTTATCCGTGATAAAGTCCAGAAGGGAGAAGTGATTCTCTAGTACATCTCCATTGATGAGCAAATAGTTGATATTTTGACGAAGTCTCTGTCCAAGATAAAGTTTTCATACCTGAGGGACAATCTCAGACTTGTGGATATAACTCCCTTGGTTGAGAGGGAGGTGGTGACTTCCTCGATTGGGAGGGAGTGTTGATATATGGCATCATTCTCCAGGTGGAGAATGGTACAGAAAGAACAGATTGTTGATGGATTGAAATTCTCCCTATGGAGAATGGTCCAAGTTCACAGATTGTTGATGTACCGTGGACAGTTATTCTCCTGGGGCATATCCCAAACGAGTAGAATGGTCCAAGATAGTTATTCTCTTGCAGCTTTTCCCAGTCATGTAGAATGGTTAGTCACCCTGAGTTCACAGTAGTGATCAAAGTGGGGAGATTGGTACATGACAGACATTTTCCATGAGTTCATAGTAGTGGCCAGTGGGGGGGGAATGGTCCAGGACAACCATTCTTCTAGGACACATGTCCGGATTAGAAGAATGGTCCCTATATCCCATGGCATGGATTTTAGCATATGGGGGGATAGTCATTCTTCTAGGACGTATGTCTGGATTAGAAGAATGGTCCTTGTAGCCCATGGTGTGGATTTTCATCATCTTTTGGGACAATCATTCTTCATGTGTCACACGCAATGACCAGGATAGGAAGAATGGTCCCTATATCACTATGTTGAGTGAGTGACTTATGTGAGACACTTCGTTGAGTGTGTTAAGTCCAGCACATGACTTATTCAGCATCATGCATGATTACTCAGATGGAGTATGGCCTCGATAGATGATGCAGACGATGATATGATTTGATGTCAGGAGACTGTGTGTCTTTGGACAGTAACTATGTGCTATTGTGTTGGATGTGTTCCACTGGTAGTGATTGTGTGTCACTAGATAGTAGTTGTGCGCTACTAGGACTAGTTGTGTACCACTGGATAGCATTTGTGTACTACTATGGATCGACATTGTTGTGATCTATTGGATGGCATTGTAGTAACTATGTGATACTATTTGATTACCATGGAGACTATTAATAGTGTTGGAGGTGATTTCCATCTAGATGGATAGTGATGATGATGCTCGTGACTTGATCTACGTGATCATGAGGTAGCCTGTGTGGCTATGATGGTGTTTCCTATAGAATGGTCTGCAAGACTATGTGAGCCTTTCTCATACCATGTGAAATGGATGGATGTCTTTGAGACCATTACAGTTAATACCTCCCTAGCTAGGAGGGAGTGTTGATATTATGGTAGTTGCGAGAGATATTAACCTCCATGTGTAACCTTTGACTAGAATAGAATATTTAGGAAGCAAGAGAAACCCTAAACAGATGTGAAAAAACCCTAGAAGACAAGTCGGCTCAGTAGAATAAATAATATTGAAGTATTACCCTCCAAAAAAAGAAGACGGCCTAGACATGTGACAAGAAGGACTATAAATAGAAGGTGCTTGAGCTCATTTGTACACACACTTCACTCACTCTCTCAAGTATAGCGCAAGTCTCAAGATACAACTACAAGAATGGAAGGAGCATATTTTGGGGTGATTCTTGGTCTCTCTCTCTCTCTAGCACTATATAGCCTAAGATATGTGCCCTACCTTTAGTATCTCTTGGTGATATTCTTGGTGATATTCTTGGTGGTATTCTTGGGAAGAAGTGCAACTGTGATTGCTGCAATTGAGTATTGTTCTTGTTCTATGGTTGTGGAGACTCTCTATCTTGTGTGATACCCTTGGAGAAGGTGTGTTCTCCTTGTCTTGTGTTGTTGATGCAATTGGATGGTGTTTTCTAGTTCCATCTCATGCCACTGTTGCATCTAGGGTTTATCTGTTGGTTCTAGTGTGGCTTTCTGGAATCATTCTATCTAGTAAAGGTTAAGGTGCTCGGGCATGGTTGCATGCCCATGGTTGGGTGAAAATAGTGATATTGTCTATGGTAAAACGATCACATCGAATATTCTAACATGCATATAGTTGATTATCTTCCACAGATTGAAGCACCCAATGGTATCTGTGAAAGGTGTTTGTTGGGGAAACATCATCAAGATTCCTTTGCTAAGGATAAAGAGAAGTGGTCTTCTAACCCTCTTGAGTTGATTCGTAGTGATATTTGTGGGCCTATGACTCCTTGTTCTCCCAAGGGTGCTAAGTACTTCCTCACCTTTATTGATGATTGTTCCTATTTCCTTTGGATATACACAATTCAATCCAAGTATCAAAAATTTTGGGAAATTCAAAGAATTTGAATCTTGAATGGAAATTCAAAGCAAGATAAAGATGAGTGTATCAGTGTTGATGGTGAAGGAGAGTATGCTAGCAAATATTTCCAGACATTTCTCATTTTTTATGGTTTTTTCTTGGTAGTAGACTATTCCTTTCACTCCACATCAAAATGGAGTCATTGAACAAAAGAATAAGGCTATTATGGAGATGGCTCAATGCATGCTTCAATCCAAGGAAATGAAGCTTACATTCTAGGGAGAAGTTGTTGTTTGTCCATTTTACATTATCAATTGAATGCCTACTCATGATGCTCAAGGTATGACTCCCTATGAGAAATGGTATGAAAACAAAACTTCAATTTCGCAAATGGAGAATTTTTGGATCAAGCACATGGGATCTATTGTCACATAGGGTTGTCAGGGCCATAGGTGTGTGTCAATATACCTGAGTATGTAGTATTTCCATGTCTCTATCCTTTTCGTAGACCAAATCTTAAGTTTTTCCCCCTTCGGCTTGTAAATCGTTCTTTGTTTGCCCTTGTTCGTTTGTGCACCCTAGTTTTTCTTAAATGTCTTACCTGAGTGAAATCTTGGCCCCAAGCCCCTCTGTTTTCTCCAAGGGAGAGCACTCGCATCCTGTGTTTCAGTCAATGGTCTCCTTGTTTTCTCATCTCATAGCCAGTCGTCCAAATCCTTGATCATACAAGCCGCAACCATGAACACAAAGTGCAGCTTTCTTAGCAGTATGTTTCGGGATTGAAGCATAAGCAGAAGGCAGTTTTAATCTTTCAACGGAGAAGATTCCCAGAGCAGTCCAGATCAGTGGCTCACGGACATTCAGGAGTTCCAACTTGCATGAAGTATAGCGCTAGAGAAAAAGGCCCTGAAGTGAGTATGAACCATTGATCTTAAAGAGGTCCGGTGGCAGTCGATCCAAGCCTTTGGGTAAATGAGCTTCAGGAGATTTGCAATGAGAAATCCTTAGAAGTCTCGAAGACCCAAAGTCACCAAAGCGTCGAATTTGTTGAAGCTGCCAAAGTGGTCGAAGGCCCGAAGTCCCGAAGGCCCAAATAGATCTAATTCTTTGATCAGCAAGAGCCACACGTCATTAGATATGTCACTCTGGGAGTTTTACTTTGGGAGTTTTAAAATGAGAAACATTGCAAAGTCCTGAAGGGTCGAACCCTGAAGCTCCCAAAGAGAATCTGTGTCGTCGATCAGTAGGAGCCACGCGTCGCCAAATCCTTCACTCTCGATAAAAGCAGCAGAAGACAAATGGAGTTTGAGAATTGAAATTCCTGAAGGTCGATCTACGAAGCAAATCTCGGTCATTGTTTTGAAGGGGAAGATCTGATTCGTCCATCTAAAAAGCGCCAGAACTGAGCCATTAATCAAAGGGCCTAATCTTAGATCGCAAGATCAATGGTCATGCCAAATTGCGGGGTCGGAAGGTGTGCACATTTTAAAATCTTAGGGGTGGGCCGCAATCGGAACAGTGGTTTTTAGAAAGGGACGCGAGGCAGTTCATGGTGAATTGTGGGGACAAAAGTGGTTTTCTTTCAGACCACCCTCGGTAGCACCCACAATCTCACAGTTGCGTAGGGTCATGGCCCTAGGTCACATTGAAGATAGAGCGATGGAGAGGAGCTATGCCAAAGGCCGAAAGCGTCCGTATTTATTCACAGAAGAAGATCTACTTGGCCTTGAGGCGTCGGGATTAACTCAAAGAAGTCGTGGGCACCGCCTGGAACATTCATGGGTGTCAGGCCTCGTCCTGATCCTGATGAAGGTATTTAATGGAAATGGGGGTGGTGGTTGAGACCTCGTCTCACCTCATAAATGGCATACGTGGAGATAAGGGTCGTGGGGGCCGATTGTTAGTCCAAATCTCCCTCGTGGACGGATTTTCTCACAGAGCCCGCACTGAGTCGGGTTCGTGTCTGACGTAAGAAGGCATGCACAGTCTGACAGAGCAGGCATCGACTGAAAACTTTGAATGCAATGGTCTGATCACACTCCTGGTGGTTGTAGCAGTTATGAGTATAAGTAGTTAGTTTTGATATTTTTTTAAAGGTTGAATGGTTGAGATAGGCTCCCTGCTATTGTAATATTTTGATGAAGAACACTCGTTCTTTGGTTATGTCTTGATTTGAGACTTCTTGATTAATCTAAGTCAGCTTTCTTACTCCACCTTATTTGCCTTTGATGCTGAGAGAGTTCATGATTGACTGATTCACATGGATTGTTGTGACTGTATTATGATGAATGTTTGATTATAATGTTGTTATGATTTCTTTCTGTTTCCTTGAAATTTGAATCCAAGAGGATCTTGTGTTTAATTTTTTCTTCCTTAGGCTGTTGGAAGGCCTGATGTTCATGGCAGGCCTCTACACTTTTCTCACCAAATTCTTCCTCCTACTCACCTTTACTCCAACTTACTAACTGAAGTTGATCCAAGACCTCAATTTCTTGTGCATACCAGTCCAGATTTCTGAGTTAGAACGTTATTTTCATTGAGTCTTCTCCATTTGGCCTCTTAAAACTCATTTACATTTACTGTATAAACTAATGGGTATTGGGCTTACCTTCTATGCAATTTGAGGGTGACTTCTATTGCTAACATTTTTGGCGTCATTGTCGGGGAACGAATTGAAGACATTTCCCTGGGATAGAATGACAAAGAAGCTTTGATTTTGAAGGTGCATTAGATATCAGTACCATTGAAGATTGCAACTTGCACTTGGCGACTCCATTGTTTCAATTTTGGCTCTGAAGGGCAGACACACGAGGTCTACTCCACAGCTGCCTCTAGCTACACCTAAATCTAACCCAGAGAGGATTATTAAGAAAGGAAAGCTTTCTCAAGAAGGACTTTTGTTGTTATCCCAGATTGAAAAGCTTGTTGGGAAGAACGACATTGCAGAGAGCCAGTTTTAGATGGTGAATTAAAGCTAGACACATAATTCTGACTAATTATCTTTCACCATGGTGAATCCACTATGAAGAATTTGTTGGTGACTCCACTAAAGGGAGACAAATCAAAAGGCTATGGAGGCTATCCTGGCCAAGAGATTTTCCCCCTTCAATTTCTCAGCCATCGCTGGTTATCCACATCCAGTGCTGGCTATAAATGAATGGGATGATTATCTTCTGAGATTCATAGGAAGCAAGCATGACCATCCCAGTGAGCACTTATTAAAATTTCATGTATGCATGCTTGAACATGGCTTCTTTCATGAGGATGTCTTGATCAAGATGTTCAAATTTTCTTTAGAGGAAGATGCTCGTGAATGGTGTCAATCTCTCCCTACTGCTAGTATCCATTCTTTGAAGGATTTTCACGATGATTTTAATTCATATTACAAGAAGATTTACCTGTCTCATCTTATTTTGGATGAATCTTGTAAGAAGTTTTCATTCCACATCTAGCAAATGATAGAGTCTTCCTCGTGTGATGAGTTTGACGAAGATCTAATTGAAAGAGAAAGTGAGGATAGAAGCGAGTATTTTGAAAATGTGGATGAAATCTTTTTTCTTTCTATTTCCTGAGAAGAAGGCCTTCCAGATATGAGTGTTAATAGTGTTGATGATTGCATAGCCATAGATGTATCATATTTTGCCCCTAATGCACCTGTTGTCTCAGTTGTAAAAGAAGAGATAGTTGTGGAGGAGGATTCTTCTCTTTTCCTTCAAGAGGTTTCCCATGATGTATTTTCACCTAGGATTGAAGAGAAGAATCAAGAGGCCACTAATTTTTCTTTGCAATATAAAAAAGTTCTGCGCTCACCCATCTTTGATGAGTACTCAAATGAAGAAGAGTAGATCCCTACCTTACATTTTTTTGACTTGGGGAGTAGCCAACCTGTGTATGGCAGATATGAATCGGATTTCGATGTGGATATGAAGGATTTACAAGACCATACTATAGAGCCTTTTACTTTATTCAGTAAGGAAAAGAATTGGGTGGAAATCAGCCATCCTAGGCCCATAGAAGACACTGAGCATCATGTTAGGGAGAAGCACCCATTCATTGATATACATGAAGAGATTTCTTTCCTTCAATTGGATGACATTATTAGAGAAGACAAAGAGGAAGTGGATAAGCAGCTTGCATCAGCCTTTCACTCACGTGTGCTTGCCACAAACATTCAGTCGGATGTGACCAGTTGTAAGACAGAGCATGTTTTATGTTACCAACCCAGTAAGTTTCGTCCCCTATTTTATGACCCTGTAGGGGAGTACATGGAGTTGCTTTTTTTCCAGGTATTGAAGCCTCCAAACTTTATCTTGCCTTCAGCACTAGGAGGAGAGATGAAAAATGTAATCATTTTGTTGTCACAGTTTCATTATCTTTATTTGATCAATGACAGAGTAAATAAGTTTTCAGCTAGGAGGTTACTTGATTGTCTCTGGTGGAAGTCCACTTTCACTTAGAACTTTGTAAAAATCGGTTAGTCTAGGAGTGTACATAAATAATCTCCTTCTGGAGCCCATGTGTTTGTTTTCGTTTTTAGTAGAGTAGTGTACATATCTCCCCATTTTCTTCAGCGGAAGTTTTGAGCTAGACTCCATAGCCCAACAGCTAAGGCACTAGAACTGTGTGCTTTTGGCAACTCGCAGGGAACATGCCATCCCCTGTGGAGCCAAATGTTATCACATAGGTTTGTCAAGGCCACAGGTGTGTGTCGATATACCCGAGTCTATAGTCTTTCCCCGTCTCTATCCTTTTCGTAGACCAAATCTTAAATTTTCCCCCCTTCGGCTTGTAAATCATTCTATGACATTTCCCTTGTTCATTTGTGCGCCCTGGTTTTCCTTAAATATCTTACCCGAGTGAAATCTTGGCCCCAAGCCCCTCTATTTTCTCCAATGGAGAGCACTCGCATCCTGTGTTTCAGTCATTGGTCTCCCTGTTTTTTCATCTCACAGCCAGTGGTCCAAATCCTTTATCGTGCAGGCCGTAGCCATGAACACGAAGCGCAGCTTTCTTAGCAGTCTGTTTCAGGATTGAAGCAAAAGCATAAGGTAGTTTTAATCTTTCAACGACGAAGATTCTCATAATAATCCATATCAACGACTCATGGGCATTCGGGAGTGCCAACTTGCACGAAGTATAGTGCCAGAGCCAAAGGACCTGAAGTGAGTATGAATCATTGATCTTAAAGGGGTCATGTGGCAGTCGATCCAAGCCTTCGAGTAAATGAGCTTCGGGAGATTTGAAATGAGAAATGCTTAGAAGTCCCGAAGACCCGAAGCCTCCAAAGCGTCGAATTTTCCAAAGCTGTCGAAGTGGTTGAAGTCCCGAAGGCCCAAAAGAGATCTAAGTTGTTGATCAACAAGAGCCACGCGTCATCAGATCTGTCACTCTGGGAGTTTTACTTCGAGAGTTTTAAAATGAGAAACATTGCAAATTCTCGAAGGGCCGAAGCCTGAAGCGCCCAAAGAGAATCTGAGTTGTCGATCAGTAGGATCCATGCGTTGTCAGATCCTTCACTCCGGATAAAAGAAGCAGAAGACAAATGGAGTTTGAGAATTGAAATTCCCAAAGGCCAATCCGCAAAGCAAATCTCGACCATTGTTTTGAAGGGGAAGATTCAATCCGTCAATCTGAAAAGCGCCAAAGCTGAGTTGTTGATCAGAGGGCCTAATCTTAGATCGCAAGATCAACGGTCATGCCAAATTGTGGGTTCGGAAGGTGCACATGTTTTAAAATCTTAGGGGCAGGCCACAATCGAAACCGTGGTTTTTAGAAAGGGACGCGTGGCGGTTCATGGTGAATTGCGAGGACAAAAGCGGTTTGCTTTCATACCACCCTTGGTAGCGCCCGCAATTGTGAAATTGTGTAGGGTCATGGCCTAAGGTCACATTGAATATGGAGCGATGGAGAGGATCTGCGCCAAAGGCCGAAAGTGCCCGTATTTGGTCACAGAAGAAGATATGCTTGGCCTCGAGGCGTCGGGATTGACTCAAAGAAGTCATGGACACCACCTGGAACATTCATGGGTGTCAGGCCTCGTCCTGATCCTGATGAAGGTAGTTAATGGAAATGGGGGCAGTGGTTGAGACCTCATCTCACCCCATAAATGGAATGCATGGAGAGAAGGGTCGTGGGGGCTGAGTCCAAATCTCCCTGGTGGATGGATTTTCTCGCAAAGCCCGCACTGAGTCAGGCTCGCATCTAATGTAAGAAGGCCTGCACAATCTGACAGAGCAGGCGCCAACTGAAAACTTTGAATGCAATGGTCCAATCACACTCCTGGTGGTTGCAGCAATTCTAAGTATAAGTAGTTAGTTCTGATATTTTGTTAAAGGTCGAATGGTTGAGCTACGCTCCCTGCTATTGTAATATTTTGATGAAGAACATTGGTTCTTTGGTTATGTCTTGATTTGAGAATTCTTGATTAATCTAAGTCATATTTCTTACTCCACCTTATTTTCCTTTGATACTGAGAGAGTTCATGATTGATTGATTCACATGAATTGTTGTGATTGTATTATGATGAATGTTTGATTATAATGATGTTATGATTTCTTTCAGTTTCCTTGAAATTTGAATCCAAGAGGATCTTGTGTTTAAGTTTTTCTTCATTAGGTTGTTGGAAGGCCTGATGTTCACGGCAGACCTCTACATTTTTCTCACCAAAGCCTTCCTCCTACTCACCTTTACTCCAACTTACTGACTGAAGTTGATCCAAGACCTCAATTGTTTGTGCATACCAGCCCAGATTTCTGAGTTAGAACGTTATTTTCATTGAGTCTTCTCCATTTGGCCTCTTAAAAATCATTTACATTTACTGTATAAACTAATGGGTATTGGGCTTACCTTCTATGCAATCTGAGGGTGACTTCTAGTGCTAACAGGCCCATAGTCCTAATAAAGCATGAAGCATCCTTGCAACACTCTAGTAGGTTGTTCCAAGGATATCATCTCTATGATCCCTCCAGTCACCAGGTAATTGAATGTAGAGATGTTGTCTTCCATGAAGTTCATATTCATGGTCCACCAAGATCATTCCATATACTTCTTACATGTGATTCTTTAGAGGAGTCTTGGAGTGTTCTAGTATATCTATCACCTTTACTTCATAACTTCGATCCTCTTTCTACCTCTAAGGGTGTTTCCTTTAACACTCCTACAATAATTGGGAAGAAAATTGTGGTTCATGACTTGCCCATCTCCAACCCCACAAAAGTTTGTTGTTCTATCCAGGATGTTCCTTGCAGTGCTCCTCCAATGGATGAGTATAGTTAGTGATGGAAATCCTCCAATACATGAGCATGTTAGTGATGATGATGAAGCATACTTCTCGAGCACTCCATATCATTCATCTACCACTCTTACTTTGGCTAGGTCAAGGCCTTTTTCCTAGTGGGCATCATTCACACTTGTAGATGTTGATTTTCTTGCAAGGCCATCAAGGCACCATCAAGGATATCCTCCACTAGAGGATCTTATCTCCATGGCTAATAAGATACCCACCACATTGAATCTTCATCCACCTCGAACCCTTTGGAGCACATTTTCTGCCACCAATGACCCCACAAAGTATGTTAGGGAGAGATATGGTGCTCGCTATGGGGGATGATATGTCATTACTTCTCTATGTGGCTCTTGTTCAACATCAAGGGGGAATGTAAATATTGATGATGTAATGTTTTCTCTTTGTGGCCCCTTGTTTAGCATAAGGGGGGATGTTGAAATTAAGTGTAATATTCCTACTTGGCCACAACCAGCATTATATGCACTTTTATATTATAGTTCTAGGTTTGATTAAGGTTGACCTAATCAACTCAATGTAGACCCATAACCGCTCCTTGGGGAAAGCACCCTACCTCATTAGTTGTGTACAAATATACATATCTTATTTGTATTTTCACAATCATGATCATTTGTTTATTCTTATATAAGTGTTTTATCCTAAGGGCACCATAAATCATTGTGCTCTCTTGTTCTTGGTTTGATCTATCTTGTGCTTGGGCTATCTCTTTATTGCACTTGTGCTAGGTTTTATTTCTCTCTCTAACCTCTCTTGGTTGCCTTTGTGTTGTGTTGAATTTGGGTGAAAGTTTGGTTCCATTCAATTATTTTGCTAACACTTGTGAATATCAACAACATCATGCAAATAAAGGTAACGATGTCTCCAACAATCATTTATTTCAAACGATAATAGTCACTCCAAATATTATTTCAAACGATAATCGTCACTCCAAATAGGGATTTTTCTTTTCTGGTAGTAATGGGAGATCTCAGCACAAATCACCCTAAGGTTAGTCTCCTAATGAGTGTCACTTCTCTCCCCTTGCCCCGATGCCTTGTATAACCAATATTAACAATGGTCCAATATGACTTTCAACGACGTGCTCATCTAAAATGGAGAATATAGATATGCAAGGTTTCCACAACATGCCATGACAAGGGAGTGTTTTCAAGGACATGTGCAAAGGCAATGAAAATGGATGGGGATATGTGTAGAGTTCTAGCCCTGTACATAGAGATGTTTTTCTGTTGAATAATTAAGCAATGCACATGGTCAACATCTTTCTGTGAGCTACAAAGAATGCCGAAAATACAATAGTTGTTGCTAATTATGTAAAAATGGCAATAGTTGTTGCTAATTATGTAAAAATGGCAATAGTTGTTGCTAATTATGGCACCAAGTAATAGGCCCTAAAAATATGGGTCGAGGATAGACAGTCTCCAATATAGGCCAAGGTATAACACTAGTATGACATGCTAATGTTAGTTGCACTATTACGATGGTGTTATAGTGCTCATATGGGGTGTCATACCGCACTGCCAAGCATGATCGTACTGCCAATGCATAAAACCCCTACTACCCACTGCTTCAAGGCTATATGAACTATATTTAGCCATGACCAAAACTATGCACTAGTGTCTACTGAAGTTATTGATGTTTCTCTACATGCTTAAAAAAAGTAACTGGATTATTGAAACCTCTCCCACACTTTACGCAAACATCTGAAAACTCTTGGGAGCCACCTTTATGACTATTTTCACAGAAGCTTTGCACATGGCCAACAAGAGAAACATAACTGAATCATGCTCCACACCTCGTACATTCCTCTGCTAAGATGAGTTGCATGTTCCCTTCTTGTGATTGTTGCATTAATAAGGCACTATTCTTTACCCTGTTGAAGACATCATTGTTGCACTTCATAACTGTGTCATTCTTATGTCTACATAAGCTCGCAAATTCAACACTACCACATATAAGCTAGATCATAGAGACTGAAAAGTAGTATAGCTTGAAGCATTGTTTTCTCTTGCATTAGCCATGCCTCTCTCTTTTGGGCTCTTCCCAAATATTCTATAAAATAGAAAGTTCTCATATACTTTCTTCAGCCTAGGACATTCGTGGTCAAGTGTGATTCTATGCTTCAAACAAATCTCTTCTACATAGTCTCACCATTTAAATTTGTTTGAAAATGTAAGAATTTATTTTTTATGGAAAAAGAGTAAGAATCGTCCTTGCAGCCAACAACACTGAAACGATGCTTCTTCCTAACTCTATCATAGTTGGTTGGATCAGTCTGTACTCATACCAATTTAGATCCATCTTAACCCTTGATCTAATAAGCACCAAGAGGGAACAAAAAGAAATCGAGGTACAAACCTATCAATGCTCAAAAGATCAGGGTTAAGATGGATCTATGTTTGTTTATTTCATTATAATGTCTTTTGTTTTTATAATGGTCCACTTTTTTTTCATTAATATAGATTCCAATTTTCATTTCAATTTAATTTATTAGCATTACAGATATGACACATCTACATGGGTTGTAGATACACCACACTACTCTGAGTGCAATGAGACTCCCATGTCTGAACCTTCATTTGAAAAGGGCCACTCTTTTTTCCCACATAGGGCATGTTGTCGTCCTTATACACACTTGCAAACGTGGGCTAAGTCCAACCCACTTAGTGTGTCCTTGGAGGCACAATGCCTAGATTCAAAGCCCATTGTCATCTCGACTTGAACCTCTTCCATCTAGGCTTACTCCTAAGAAAGCCAAGGGGCGTAGACCCTAGTTACTATGTGAAGTTAAAATTTATTTCTAAGAGTTTATTTTAGTTGATTAAAGGTTTGGGAATCTAGCCTATATGAAAAAGCAACAATGCAAAGTGCAATTCTTTCAATGCAAAAGAAATCATTTCCCTAAGTCTTCTAACACTAGTGCCTAAGATTGGGCAAGGGGTCAACTAAGTTTGAGGGAGTTTCGTTTTTACAAAGATTACAACAAAAATTACAAAAGAAAGCTAGATACAAGATTACAAAATTTAGAGTAGATATAAATAAATGAATTGAACAACTACTTACAAAGTTAATACAAATACTAACTAAATGATACAAAAATATACAGTAGACACAAATTATACAAAACAAAGCAACTAACTTGCAATGAAGCTTAAATGTGCAGGTGAAGAAGATATTGCTCAAAGGAAGAAACAACCACAACACATCAAGCCAACTACCCCAAACAAGAGTGCCTCCAAGGGATGTGCAACTCAAGGGGAAGTTTCACCGACATACACAACCACAAGCTCCAAGCAATGAATAAGCCTCCAAGGGATGCGCAACTTCAAGGCAGGAGACCAATCACATCAAAAATAACTTAAACTCAATATTAAAGCATGAAAAGAGGCCTCCAAGGGATAAAACACAACTTAAGATCACTTAGTCCAACCCACAAGATGCTTAAAATAAACTTGCATGAAAGATGTAAAGTTAAGTGCTTCCAATGTATAACTTAAGCATGAACCACAAAAGATAACCAAAGTAAATTGCCCAAGGTTGAGTGGATTGATTTTAGGATTAATTAAGTTGATAAAGTTGAAGTGAATCCTAAACTAAGTGGCAACTTAAAAACTCTCCCCGCTTGTACCAAAAGAATTGTTGGGTGCTCAATAAGTGAGGCAAACAAGGCCACACCCTAGCTCCACAGGTCAATCCAGGAAAAGAAGTACTCCACAGGGAAGACGCCAAGCGTCGTGAGATCGTCCTCGATCTAGAACCCCCGCTTCTTCCTTAAATTCTCTTTTTGATGAAAAATTTTGGACAGTAAGTGGTGACCTATTAAACTAGGTTGATTTTAGGCTCTAAGAGACTAAGGTAAATTGAGTTAAGTTAGTTTAAGTTAAATTAGATTAGTTGAAGGTGTTTGCAATAAGGTGCTTGTGTAGAGAGTGTGCTTTGTAAAGTAAAAGTACTTGAAAGGTGAACTTGAAATGTAAAGTACTTAAAGGAATGCAAGAAACTTAAATGCTTGAAATAAACCACAAGATTATACAATGCTCATAAGATTTCAAGACATAAAGTAAAGTACTTTAAGAGATAAACTTGAAAGAGCATGAAGTATTTGAAAGAAATTGCAAGAAATGAAAGCACTTGAATGTAAATAACTTGAAATAGCAAAGTACTCAAAGTAGAGATAGCTTGCAATGAAAGTGAAATAGATGAAAGAATTAAACAATTATGTCTCCATGGGCCTAAACTAGCACAAAATTATTACTTCTTAGATTTAGATTATTTTTAGACCATTAAGCATGTGAAGGAAGCAAAAACCATGTACTAATCTAACTTTATGATTTTGGGGGTTGGCTTGGTCAAACACTCACCAAGGTGTAGACAAAACAAAATGAAAGTAAAATGCTTGAAAGAAAACTAAACTAAACAACCTCAACAAGTGCACAAGATGGAGGACAAAGCCTTTTATTTTTGTACACAAGTGGGTGCAAGAACTTGAAAACAAAAACTTGAAAGTAAAGCCTAGTCTCTCAACTTTGTCTTAATGATAAGTGGGGCAAACAAATAAAAAAAGGTTTGCTGAAAATAAATACTACTTCATAGCCTTACGATTTTGGGGGTTGGCTTAGCCAAGCACTCACCAATATGTAAACGAACAATAAAAGAAAATTGCAGAAAATTATTACAAGAGAGAAGTGCAAGCCCTTTGGGACTCCCTTAGGCTTGCTTACAATGATTAGAATAGAAGAGAAGATAGGGTATTTGGTTACCCAACTTTGGGAGGTTGTACTTTAGTTTTATGTGGCCCCAAATGGCCTCTTGGACACCTCCTTGGTCACTAACCTACAAAAAAACAGCAAGCAAAAACTTGTTGAAAATGTTGCAAAAGTGACAAATATGTTAAGAAAAATTCTACTTTTTATCTGCAGAAAATTACTGCAAGATATAATAATGTATATGACATATTCTATGTGTTAGAATACCCAAAAAAATGATGGAAATGTACAGAAATAAAATGCAGAAATTTTAGAGGGTCAAAATGGGTCAAAAAGAAAAATTTCCAGATCTGAAATCTTCTCTTAAAACCCTAGATAATATTGTCAAACTTCCAAGCTAAGCTACAAGAAACAATAGAAAGTGAGTAGATCTAGAGATTAACTCAAAATACTTTAAAATTACAACTAGAAAATCACTAGATCTATGACAATATTATCATAAACCTACACTAGCAAAATACTTTGTTAAATATTCCTACCATATATCTCAAAGCATGCATAAGAAGAATGAAAGCAAATGAATAAAATCACCTCATGTAAAAGATGGCACCAAGAATACTTTTAACACCAATTGCCTCCAAAGATTTCCTTTATTGATAGTAGAAGGTTGTTGCAAATACTTGCAACAAGCTTCTCTTCAAAAACTAGAGCAAAAATGAAAGAGAATAGAGATGGGAGAGAAAGGAGAAATTTGGGTAGAGTAACAGTAAGAAAAGAATTGGTGAGAAATAAAGAGGGGAGGGGTTTCATTTATACTTGGGAGCCAAGAGTGACCCCTCTTGGATGAGTTATAAGTGTCACACATCCAAGAGAAATAGACAAAGTCAAGGAAGAGTCATTTTTAGGGTTTTGGTAAGTGAGTGAAGGGGTGAAGTGTAAAGGGGGAAAACACATTTTCCTATGGTCAAACATTAAGTTAGACACCAAGGCTTATGAATTTAGAGTTTAGGTGG
>JZKD02S0351214.1:247212-258589 GCA_000966675.3 Picea glauca
GGGGGGGGGGGGGTCTTTTAAGTGGAAAATACTTTTTCAGCTTAGGAAAAAGGTTAGGAAACCTTTCCCACTCTCTCTCATGACTTTTTTGTTCATTTTACAATTTTTGGTTTTTTTAATTTAGTCAATTATTTGTTGATTTTTTACTGACTTGGACTCCTCATGGACAAACACCTAGCAAAATTTGTCCAATTGAGTTGAAACTTGGTCCAAAGGTGTAGGGGGTCTCATTTCATTTCTTTTGAGCACAAATACCCCTATCAAAATCCCAAGAACCTAGTTTTTACATTTTTTTATCAAAAATTAATTAAAATTACGAATACTTAGGCAATTTTAAAAAATTAAAAAAAACTATCTAGACTCGACGAAATTCCACAAAACTTTAGGAGATGTCTAACATGGTCATTTATAATATTCCTAGATGCTAGCTACCAAAGGGCTAGACCATTAGAACGTCTTTCACCACTTTGGAGAATTATTGTGGGAGTGAAAAACTCAAGGGAAATTAATAAAGCTGGTTAGGCCAAATTAATAACCTGAGAAAAAATATATATATTAATTTGAAAGTGAATTATTTTAATAATGATGAAGTCATTATTAAATTTAATAATTAAAAATAATAATTTTCTTTTAATTTTTTTAAATTAAAAAAAAAAAATATATATATATATATATATATATATATATAATAATTTATTTTTTTTTCTTATAAATTTTGAAATGTTCTAAGTCTTTCAGTAATTTCTTTCCCTAGGTGATGCAAGGATTGTATGCATTGTGATTTAGTTTTACAATTCTTTCATGCCAATTGGAAATGGAACTTTTAGAACTTTTTGTTGTTGTGTTCTAGTATTTTTCTTAGAGCACAGGACATATTGTAAGCATCACTGCCCAAATGCAAATGAACACGATGTCACCGTCCTGGTGTGCCCTGTTGACCACCTATTTCAGCTAGGGGGTCAACTCCATCTACAATGAAGAGATGCACCATCAAGTGCTACCCAGTTAGAGACATATTGGTTCTACAAGGCAGTTTTGGCCTTCAACACTTCCTTTTGTAATGGAATTTCTGCTCCCCTACATGGGATGATAATGTAATGGGTCTGCATGGATCATATTGTAGGTCAGTTGCCTAGGACTTCATCATTAGAGGAGTCCCTTTCATCGAATGTTTTTTTTTTTTTTTTCCAGAGTTAGCAGAAACCAAATTGTTATCCGCAAAGTCAATGCATAAGATGGCCAAATTCTTGCACCAAAAGAGAAGTGATGTGCACTTACAACCCAGTGGGATGAGATGTTTAACATGTATCTGTGATATTAATAATATAAAATGAAAGAAACTTCATGTTAAAAAGAAAAAGAAAGAATACGAAAAAAATAATAATAAGTTTTCAAAAATAATGTTAGTTTTGTCTACATGGTAGTATTCCAATAACCATATCTATTTATCTATCTATGCTATGCCAATATGGAAACTATTGTTACTACTAACACAACTTCAAATAATGGCAAGATTGGTAAGCTTCCAAGAAAGTGAAAAAAAGAGTGGTCATATAAATTGAAGAAAATTTACACCAAGAACCAGTATATCGCAAGAGGATTTTAGAATTGTATTAATATATTTCATCTTCTATTATGACAAGCCTTCAAATATTGTGAAAATCTTATGTAGATTCAAACCCTTCTATCCAATACAGGAGCATTCAAAAGATCTACAAGTGCGTCAAATGTGACAGAATCCTCAAGTCTTAACAACCTTATATCCTAATGTAATAAAAAAAGTTATAACGAAAGTTCCAGACTACAACGTCGTTCTAGACCACAAGGCTATGTCTGAAAACTCATGCTGACCTTTTATGTATAAGGTCCAAGAAGCCCAACGTTTGAATGGATATTAAAAACATGATAAACCAAAAATATACACGTAGAAAGAACGATATATCAACTAAAACAAGATAAACATATAAAGGAAAAAAAATCGTAGACTACATTAAAATTGATGAGTGAACTTTATCGTGTCAATAAAAAATTTGATGTTAAGTGAGCTGCTTGCCAGACATCAATATAATCAAAGACAAATAGGTTGATGAACAAAACTCTACGTTTCACTTTTCTTTGAAGATGTAATTAATATCATTGAGAACTCGAGATATCCATCACGTTTGCTATAAAAGAACACAAATAGTTAATTTGTGATAGCTTACAAAAGTCTTGCACTCCTGCTTAATCAACCACTTTCTGCCAAGTACAAAAATGCCTAGATACAATAGTTTGTTGCTAATTACATAAAAATGGCACTTAGCAATAGGCCCTACCCTAACAATGTGCACCAGCATCTACTCAATGAATTGATGTTCCTCCATGGTCTTTCTCTACATGCTGAACAAGAGAAACTGGATTGCTGAAACCTCTCCCACACTTTGGGCAAACATCCGGCAATTCTTGGAAGCCACCTTTATGACCACTTTCATGGAAGCTTTCCACATGGTCAACAAGAGATGCAACAGAGCTGAATCGTGCTCCACACCTTGGGCATTCCTCTGCTAATACAGGTTGCATGTTCCCTTCTTGTGATTGTTGCGTTGATAAGGCACTACTCTTTACTCTGTTAAAGACATCATTTGTTGCACTGCTTAATTTCGTCATTCCTACTTCTGCAGAAGCTCGCAAATTTGACACTGCCGAGAATAAACCAGACCGCAAAGACTGAGAAGTACTAGAGCTTGGAGAACTATATGCTCTTGCATTAGCCATGGCTTTCTCTTTTGGGTTCTTCCCAAATATTCCGGAAAATGTAAAGTTCCCCTCTACTTTCTTTGGCCCAGGACATTTGTGGTCAAGTCCAAATCTATGCTTCAAACAAATCTCTTGTGCACAGTCTCGGCATTTCACTTTGTTTGCAAATGTAAGAATTTCCTTGCAACCAGGAGCAGGACAGCGAGGCTTCTTCTTAACTCTATCATAGTTGGTTGGATCACAGTCTGTACTCACATGAGACTCCCACGTTATGTTTGGATCCTCATTTGGAACAAGCCGAACTCCTTTTGCACACATAGGGCATACCAGGACAGTAACATCATGTTCATTTGCATTTGGGCAGTGATGCTGACTGTATGTCCTGTGCTCCAAGCAAAAGACCTGAAATACAACAACAAAGACTCTTAAAAGTTCCAATTCCAAATGGGATGAAGAAATTGTAGAATTAAATCACAAAGAAACCGGTCCTTGTATGACCTAGGGATATAAAAATTACTGAATGAATTAGTAGACATCTAGAATCAGCAAAAACCAAATTGTTACCAGCAAAGTCAACAAATAACATGGTCAAAATATTTCCTAACGGAGCTCATTCAATAATTCTACGAGTGTATCATATGCAACTTTAGTATCAGAGGATACAGCAAATGTAGATTGAATAGATATTATATAAAATAGTTACGAAAAATCATCTAGATAAAAGACCTTCCCTAAAAGGTTAAACCAACCTTGTGCAGCAAATAGATGGTTTCAATGTGATCCATGACTAGCTTGGTCTCCTAATGAGGTAATGTTCTTGTAGAGCCATCCAAACTTTGTTAGATAGCAAAGCCTATGTCAGAGACTTGTCTCGTGCAAGAGAATTGCAAGGACATTATCATCATCAAGATGAAATGTTGAAAATGACAGACTAAGAAAAATGAAATGAACTTTCGAGCACTAGAAAAATGAAGACCAGAGCAGAAGGTTTTTATCATTTACTAGTAAAGGAATGTCATGTAAGTCGGATGAATATTGAATTCTGACTTGATTTCTGCCCTGGAATTTATTGTCTGTTTCCTTTCCAGTGCCTTAGGACTGCAAGCTTGTCTTCATTTGGGCTATAGTCACATGACTTGCCAAGTATGCTGGAGTCAACTGGGCTCAATTCCCAAACAAGTCGAATTGATTTGACTTGGCAATTACTTGGCCGCACAAGTAATGGTCCTCAAAAACTCTATGATTATTACTCAATACTTGTGCACACTTTTCCATTAATTAAAACTTGGCAAGTATTTGGCTAACCCAAGTGAAAAAAAATGCCAGGTGCCTTTGTAAAGGTCAAACACACAAAAACACCTTGAATTCACACTTTTTTTGGAGCTGCTTTGCAGCAACGGTTATGAGTTTCCAGCAAGAGTATATGACAGTTTTCAGAGACAATACCATGGCCAAAAAGTCTGTTCATTGATTCCATTCTTCTCCAGAAGCAGCAATCAGAGACCAGTAGACTCTAGGAGCTCTTTTCTTGCTGATTTTTCTTGATTTCTAATTACCTCATCTGGGAAAGCATTGCCCTCCCATATTCTGATTTTTCTCAAATTCTGGTTCCAACATTTCCGAGTTGTATCAAGCAGAAACCTCTTGGGATGCATCACTTCATAAGTCATAATTAAAGTATTGACTCTTAAAATGTTCAACAAAGATATGACAATACTTTAAACTAGCTAATATCATCCTACAGGGAAGAGGATATATTCACTTTGTCCATGCTTCAAGGAAGAAGCAATTCAAGAGGGCGTGACATGAAATATACCTTATTATAGAGCTAAATAGGGTCAAATTAAGCTTAAATAGGTTTAAATGGAATAAAATATTTATTACCTTATTACAGTATACATGTTTAGAAAGGACAAAACCCTTAAGCAAAGAGTTATGATAATATAATTCACATCTCTTCTATCGTACTATCCATTTTTTTTTAAAGTACATCATATATCACTTCATGGAACAACGAGTTACATCATGGAATAGAGTTAAAGCAAACCAACAACAGGGTTAAAGGGAATTCCCATCTTGAAAGCTGTTGAAAGCTGAAGCTGTTGGAGTAGTGGTAAACTATCCATTATCTATCAATCAATATTATGTTCTCAAGAAAATCCTTGTGGATCTGATCTTTTAGCTTCTTCCTTGTAATGGAACAAAGCAATCTTCATAGCCCTGAGGGTTAGCTCAATTGGTCTAGAGCCGGACATGAGTTTATCATGCTCATTATTGATCACAGGTTCGACTCTCTTGATTCCCCCGGGGCAAGGCCCCATAATCAGGGCCAACAGTTTACCCCACTTACCATCCATGGATCATGGGGAAGTGTTCGGAGGGTTTTCCGCAAGTACATTTCCTCAGAAAAAAAAAAGGAACAAAGCAATCTTTAGATCAATTTACATCATAAATTCAACAACTTTCACCCAAGGTTCTAGTATAACATCCCTTAGACAATGCCCCTACATATGTCATTCTTGAAGGGTAGGTGGATTAGTTGAGAGGTTAAAGGAACTTTGGAAGAGACCTTTTTTCCCATAAGTAATCTTACCAAAGGTTTCCATCCCTTGTATCAAAGCATGTAAACAACTAACAAGCTCTTCACAATGAGCAGTGGATTTGACATAGAAATTAGAATACCTTTCAGCAACTCTAATGGAAAAAAATGAAATAATCAGTGAAATACATCAACTTTGTTTGCAGGTAACATCACAAGAAATAAAGCTAGGATTCTTTGATGGGGTTATTTAGTTGAAGACTTGAAGTCTTTGAAGCAGCATCAGCCTAACCTCCAAAACACACCAACTTCATTAGACAAATAGCCACTAGAGAAAGTAGAAAAAATAAAAGAGAACGAACAAAGTAGCAACCAAAAGATACTTTGAAGGCTTCTTGATATTCCAAATTGCAAGTATTATGCAAATTCTTCCTTCAACACTACATGTAACAACTAATACTAAAAATCACTACCAAAGAAACATATGACTTCACAGATATCACAGTAATTACCAATTAGTTGATTGTTTGGCTCACTACATCCCTGACATGATTTTTCAAGAATAAAGTCTACCAGTAGGACACTTACAAAGATAAACTACATGGGCATGTCAATGAGCAGAAAACACAAAACCATATTTGAAGAGGAAAGGATAAGGAGAAGAAAAAACAAGACAATGCTCAAGTTTTGACATATGATCCAACAAAATAGACTTCCATAGATTTGGAAAAGTGAGCATACCTTAATTCCAAAACTGAGGTAGATAATATTTCATTTCTGCTTCTTACTAGTTTTTGCTATAAATAATTAATAATCTAACATCTCTGCAGGATTGCAGACCAATTATAACCAAGAAACTTTAGGGATAAAATTTCATAACTTGATTATTTCTCAACAAATTTCCCAAAAAAATATTTATAAAATTCGATGATTCATCCATAGATGTTTGCCTTATTTTTGTATAAGATATTAAAAATTAGAACATTAATCCCAAATCTCCAACATTGATGAATTCAAAATCCAGATCACATATACTTCTTGATTTGTGACTATCTAAAACAACGATGAGATAAAACCAACCTCGAGACACCACCAAAACAATCTTGTAAACATCAAGCATGATGCTCCTACCCAATAGTCGTCTAAAGCCGGTGGCATCATTTCTATTTCCAATCATCTATCTTTACCATTTACACTTAAGCACAGTTCAGCCAGAATGTTCAAGCATTACAATTTAGACATACAAGCATCCATGTCTCTGTCCAAGTCCATGTGTCTAAATCGCATGGAAATGGATAAGAAAAAAGATCCAGATATGGATACGGATACGCTTCTGCCAGATTTTTGAAAATTCAAGATCTGGATACAAGGAAACTATATATATATATATATATATATATTCTCCAACAAAAACATATACCAGAAACATAGAAAATTCAGATCTCCAAATATATTTCGCTCTAACTCACTCTCACATACTCAGAAATGCAGACTGCTACAAAAAACTCAGGTTTGTGTGTTTTGGGATTGAGGGAGGAGCTATTTTATAGGCAGAAGTCAGGATTTTAGGGCACACACTTAGCCTTTTTTATTTTAATTTATGTTTTTTATGTGTTTTTTTAAATGCTTTTTCTGGAGGAGAAGTTGGCTTGACGTTTTCAGCAAGATGGAGACAGATCTTGAGCAAATACTCTAGCACGTGCAAACCAGAAATATATCCAAAGGATCCAGAATAGGATCTGTGGAAACACAGATCCTGGATCCTCCACAGGCAAATTCAGTAGCATAGCCATGTATATATAAAATAGAATTCATTGAAGTCTCATTCTATCTGTTTACAATAATATCAAATACATTATAGTTATTAAATACAGAAGATGAGTGCTTAAATATACAAACAATTAAGCCAAGCATATTTGTGGATCAAAAATATGGGAAATATGTTTATATAAAGGCATTGCTTGAAATATTGGCCAACTGCTTTTCAATAGCATTCACATCAATCTGTGGAGTTTATTTTTCTTACCATTATCTTGAACAGTATCACATTCTAGAATTTGCTATCTTCCCTGGCAAAACTGTCTTTAAGAATGGCAGACTACCTTGGAATACAACTAGAATAGATCCATCTTAACACCAGATCTATTAATCAGTGAGGGATCAAAAAAACCTATGCACAAACTTCTCAGTGCTAAAAGATCTGGGGTTAAGATAGATCTATGCTAACTTATTTTAAAATTTTTTGTTTTTTTGTGTCAGATGGTAGCTACTGCTTATGCCTGAGGGTGAGAGGCGACACTGCACAGCCACAGCACCCTGCCACTTCTTAGTGGTAGCAAGTGGTTCAGCACTTGTCTGTACATTAGGCCCGGTGATAGCGCCACTAGTTCCATACTCATTTCCCTCAAAGTACAATAGGCCTGGTGATAGTGCCACTGGTTACTGCCTATCTTCTCCATGAATTTTGCTCAAAATTCTTATTCTACAAATATATAATACCATACTTGTTTCCCTTGAAGTACAGTAGGCCTGGTGATAGCACCAGCTGGTGAAAGCATGGACTGAGCTGACAGGAAGCGGTACTGATAAGCAACTAGAATGCCCTGATTCATGACTACAGTAGAGAGAGAGAGAGAGAGCACTTGTATTCCATATTCATAGCCCTAGACACCTATTGCCAATGCCTGGAGTGAAGCACCAAGAATGTCACGGTCCCATGCCCTTCTTATAGAAAGCAAGCTGTGCCGTGCAATTATGGAATACCAGCTGATGGAAGCGGTAGAGAGCTGCAGTTATTTCTTCTTGTTTTTAACGTTAAATGTGAGGCATCAATTTTTTTCCATTTTATTTTGTTAGTATCCACATATGTTACACCAACATCTCTCCCACCTGTTCTGTAAAGCACCAGCTTCTCTCAGAGCAATTAGATTACACGTCTTGAGCTAATGCCAACATGGCCTATGTTTGAGACAAAGCTAACACCTAATGTAATTTTAATACCATCAATGTAATATAAGATGCATTTACTTTCCAGAAAAAATGCATTTGAAAACTCTGCCCAAAGTGTTTCTCATAGCTGTTGACATGATGTATTCTTCACTTGTGGTTACATGACATTATGGCTAAGCACCCTCATTATTGTATTACTAGGTTATGGTTTAATAGCCGACCTAGGGATTTATGTGGATCCATAACCCACTCATGGGCGAAGACACGCCAATCTCTTTGTATAAATACACAACATATGAGTCTTTCGTATCATCTTGGATTTTATTAATGAATGATTCTTTTGTCTCTGGGCACCATATCTCTTCTCTATTGCACACCTATCGAGTACTTGTATGTTTAGTTTATGCAAAAAAAATTGTTATGTTGGATTTCACTCTTAAGCTCAATTACTCTTCTTGAGCGCACTATAGTAATGGGTTCATTTCACTCATGATCAGCATTAAGTGCTGTTATAAATCTGAAGTGTTTTACTAGTTGGATTATGGTTTGTTGAAGTGCTCACCATAGATCTATGATCTCAACATGGTAACAGAGCCAATGTGACTCTTCAGGGCTGTTTCAAGTTTGTAACTAGAGCTTTCAGCACCTTTTTTGGAGACAGTAGCAGATTTCCAAGGTTTTTTAATCCTCTTCACTACCAGTGCTCTCTGTTTTGGTGTTTTTTGGATTTTTCCAGCAAATTGGGATTTTTTTGCAGATTGGTGCTTGTCTAAGGCTACCTTATATTTCTCTCTTTTGCAGACAAAATTCATTGCTTCTTTTTTGGAACAGTGCTGGTATCATGTGGTTTTGTTTTGCTTTTCATGGTTTTTTCTAGGGTTTTTTGCTGGTGGCATATCATTGCAGAACTGGGATTTCAGAATTATTCTTTTACAGGAGATCCAAGAGGCTATTGACTAGAGCCATATCACTAATGGTTGTGGATCTAGGGCTTGTTGGATTTATTCTTTAGGGCTTCTAGGGTGGCCCGCCTCTCATTTTTTATCCAAAGGACTGCTTGGCGGTAGAATTTTTCAAGTTATTCAGCTGATCTGTGAGAATATGGAGTAGTAGCACTTGCCCTAAGGGAAGCAGAACTAAGGTTTCTGGATCATCTTTATTATAGGGTTTCAAACCCTTCTTGACCCCTTTAGCAGGTTTTCTTGAAGTCTTTATGGAGACTTTATTTTTCTGTACCTAATGGATTGTTTCTTTCCTACACATATGGCCATGTACTTTGTCCATCAGGTTGTACAGATTTCAGAAGATGGTAGGCTTGGTATTGACTCCACTTTTTTTGGAGACGTTCTTCATATTCCAGGGGTTTGTACTTTTCTATTGGAGGTTGTAGTTGGTGATGTGACACCTATTCCTCAGCTTCTGCTAGTGATTCATAGTGACTCTAACAAGCCTACAGCCATCTATTTGCAACAGAACATCCTTCTCATTTCCTTTGATGCAGTTTCCACTCACAGGTTCATGGGATCTATCCCACTTCACTCTCTTGATGACTCTACAGATGATTCTCAACTTCTTTCAATGGACTAGCTTCTTTATGAGGATATTCTTTTTCCACACTATGATTGGACATACTATATGTAGGATCATTCATTGTTTCACATGGATCTTGTCTCTCGCCATTGTGATCTTTGGTATCTCTTGGATGTACTATCAGTAACAACTTTCAACAACCTTTTGTCGCCAAGTATACTTTAGTGACTCTTTCTTTCAGACTTCAGCCAGAGGCCACCCTTGCCAGTTTGTGGAACCATGGTGTTTTGGGGAGGTTCTATCTTTAGATGGCCCGTATTCAGCATTAAAGGGGGAAGGTGTGATCTAATACTTTCTCTTCATGGCCTCCTATCCATCTTCAGGGAGAAGGCTGTGCATAGGTCCAACCCTATGTTGAGGTGGGTATTCATCAACCCTCTCATTTCTTTATCTCGGCTACCATATATCTGAGTTGGATATCCACACACCAAATCTCTCTTGTATTTTAATTGCCTTTACTCCTAGTCGTATTCGAGTTGGATATTCAAAAACCCACTCTCTTCTATATTTTGGCCATGGACACTCTTTGTGAGGAATTGGGTATTTATTATCCCACTCTCATCTTGTATTTGAGCTTCTTTTCTAGTTGCACTCTCTCAAGTGCATCTGTGTTGGGTATTCACAGTCCCACACCCCTATTGTAATTGAGCTCTCTCCATTGTGTTGAAGCTCTCAATTTGTATTCAAACTTCTTTCTTAGTCGTTCTCTCTCAAGTGTATTTGTTGGGTATTCACATACCCACACCCCTATTGTATTTGAGCTTTCACCGTTGTGTTCAAGCTCTTTCAGATATATGGAGTTGGGTCTTCCTACTATCATTTCAGCTACGGCCTAACTTATTAGAGTTGGGTACTGTTATCGCTCAGTTTGTAGTTTAGGTCAAGTAGCTGAAAGGTAAAGGTCAAACTGGCGTAACAGGAGCTTCCCCACCCACTGTCACCTTGATGGGGGGCTCTTCACCAGGGCGACTCCACTAAGACCTTTTCCCCCTATTCTTTGATAGTTTCAAGAAAACTATCTGGCGACTCCACTGATGACGAAGCCAACAATGACTTCACAATGGGACCCAGGAAACTACAAACCTTTGGATATGAGTAAAATCCCAGGATATCCCAGAAAAATGCCTCCTCTCTATGAGGATTCCCTCCCTCGTTTTGCTGGCATCAATGGAGAATGTCCCGAGTCTCACATGAGAAGATTTTGGGATTTCTTTCAATGCTTCCCTATCAGCGACGAGGCTAAAGATTTGGTGATGAAACTCTTCTCTGCCTCCCTGCATGGAAGGGCCAAAAGATGGTATGATAAACTTCCAGCTGCCAGCATCACTTCTATGGACCTTTTTGAAGAAGTTTTCCTTGCAAAGTGGACAATGAAAATAGAAGATATACAATCATTGTTGAAAGAGCTTGAAAGCATAAAACAAACAGAGTCTGAGATTGTCAGAGATTTCGGGGTTAGGTTCCAGAGATTGCTTTACCAGATTCCACAAAGCCATCGTCCTGAAGACAACTACCTCGTTTACCTCTATACTAATGGACTTCAAGGACATTTGAGCTTCCTTC
>JZKD02S0351214.1:309399-322320 GCA_000966675.3 Picea glauca
AAATAATATTGGGTCCATTACCCAAGTCTTTGTGCTACGGGGCTTTCTTCAAGGGTTGACATCAATGACAACCAACCTTAATCAACAGGGAAAACACTTATATGGGGAAAGCAATATTCAACTACTACAAAATGGAGGCCTTCATCATGTTTATCATTTTTGAAGTTCATGCAAGATGGTCCAATTTTTTCGTCAAATTTATTGTTTTTACAATCAGTTGTTGAAATCCATAATGCATGAAGGCGTAATAGAGATGTAGATTATCCTGAATGCCTGGAAGAAATTAAAAATTCCATTAAGGATACATATGAGTAATTTGATGTTGCTGATTCTGTTTGGTGGGAGTATTTTTTCAATAGTCAAAGTGACATAATTTCAAGCTCAACAAATGAAGATACAATGTTGAGGACTCCATTTCATTGGCCACAAAATATGCCAAACGAATCTGAAGAAACATACATTGTTGAAGTTCAAGAATCTCAAGGTGTTATTGAGATTACACAGGTAGAGGAAAGATAAATGTATATTGGTTCACAAAGGTCACATGCACAACGTGAAGCCATGGAAGACCTTTAAAGGGGTTCAGTACAAGATATTAAGGAGGGTAGCATGATTGCAGTTTTAGCGACTGAGGATCCACATGATTATCCATTCTAGATAGGAAAGGTTATAAAGATTGAGAAAGAAAATGATGATGTTGTTGCAATTGAAGTGCATTGGTATGCAACAAGTACACACCCATTCAATGGTGTGTACAAGCCAGAGATGGTGGTTGAGAAACATGTCAATAGAAAGAGAAAAAGAAAGGGTCAAAATACAACTTCTTGTCGCACTGACCTCTTAAAATTAGACGATGTTGACATACTTGTTTATGACTTCAATTTGACAAAGAGAGGAACTCTTCGCTCCAAGACAATAGATATTACCAAGAGGTTGCTATCGCAAGAAATAAATGCAAGATGGGAGTCTGTTGAACCTAGTTGTAGATCTAAAAGACATTTGACATCTGAAATGTTGGGCATGCATGTAGACTTAGATGGTGCATTCATTGACAATAGAGAAGAGTATGGATCATCTACATCTTCATCAAAACATTCATTTTAAGACAATGTAGACTCTGATGGTATTTCAGAAACCATGAGTCAATCTGAATAAGTGTATGGAACATTTTAAGAATTTTTTATCCATATGATGTTTGTATGGTCACTAAAAAATAACATTGAACTTACATATGATCTTACATGAAGTTATGAATCTTTTGTTATGTTTTTTTATAATGGATAATATAATAAAATTTCTTAGCTCATATGTTTTGAATATGGTCAATATAAAAAATACTTCTAAGAAATGATTTATGTTTCATTCAATGTAACTTGTATTTACTTATTTATTATTAAAAGGAAAAAAATATTAAAAAGTGACATTGAATTTTTAAAGTATATTGTGATATTTTCATGGCATTATGTATTACCTTGTGCTTTGCGTGATAATAACATTTATAAAGTAAACATTTAAGGGTTGTTTTTATGATTTTGTTTACAATAATGATGAGTTCTTTTACCACATTATAAAAATGTGTCATTTTAATACCCCAATTTTAGAATGGATGCTACCGGTAGCAGTACTTTTCAATTTGATGGTTGATTTTGAGGTTTTCGTTTTAATGGTACCAAGTGATAAAAATACGATTTCAAATGATCTCAAAATTTAACGTTTTGAAAAGAAAATAAAAATTCAAAAACATCTTATTTGTTTTTAGGTGTTGATTTTAAGGTTTTTCTGAGCCACTGTCTAAGTTTTGAAGGCCATGTTTGAAAAATGTTGTAATTTTGACCCCGTTTTAAAAAAGGGTGCTACCGATAGCACCACTTTTTTATTTGGGGGTTGATTTTGATGTTTTTTTTATGTAAAAATATGGGTTTTTTGGGCTAGAGTTCTTGTTTTGAGGTCACAGTTCTCATTAAGTTGGTAACTATGTTGTCAAAACTAGGGTTTGAATTTTCAGAGAATCTGGCCACTAAAAAGGTGCGCTCAAGCTGCCAAAAGATTCACTAGGGTAGGGTACACTTCCCTAGATAGTTTTTATTCAAAAATTCCTCTCCAATAAAAATCTCTAATTTCCTTTTACGACAATAATGACATTTTTAGATACCCAATAAAAGGTGCTCTATTCAGCTAGGCTCTGAAACCATTCTAAGTTTTAGTGATGTTATTAGGTTATCAATGCATTTCTAAAACAACAACATAAAGAGGATCACTGAAAGAAACATAATCACAAGGTACACAACATTTTATCCTAGGAAACCGTCATGGGGAGAAAACCCAACAAAAACTTCCTCAATAATAGATTACCAATACAATGCCAAGACTAATACCAAACCACCAAGAATAATCTAGGACTGAACATGCGACTCTCTTCTCCTTCTTGCAACTGTAACTTCCTTCAAAATATGTGCACTAAAAGTGTGAATGAGTGAGTGAACAAATGACATGCCATCCTCACTTATAAATACTAGTTGAGGAGGCACTAGGGTTGTGTCTCTTCACCAAGTAGGGATGACTTCTTCCAAGAGTGGTTAAAACCACTTTATAAACCCTAGGGGCCGACTTTACAAATACCACCATATAAATATGGTTTGACCAATCCACAAAAGGGGATTTGGTCTTATACAAGACCTGACATGATCAATCCACAAAAGGGGATTTGATCTATAAGATAATAGCTCAATTATAATTAGAATATTCTTTGAAGTTACAATATTTCAACAATTTTTTGGGTATGCTCCAGTGTTGTTGGTTAGAATTGGTACACTGCTAGGTTAAATTTTATATATCATTGAGCTAGCAGTGCGATTAATGAAGTGAAATGTCTTGGTGCGGGTAGAAGCCCATCATGCCCTGGTTTTGGGGCTTTCCTAAGGACACAACACTTTGTTTCTAATAATTCATCGTGGTGCGCTTGAGTGAAACATACCGGTGCATACATTTATGCCACACACTGACAACGATGCTCATTGTCTGTTTAACACATTATGCACCCCATCGGGGCAAGCCGACCCATTCAAGCACACCGCATGAAATTGTAAAAATTCACGAATTTCAAAGCAAATTGTAATTTTGAATGGATGGAAATGCAAATTGGAAGGTAATAAATAATTTATCTAGTCTCTTCTATCCTAAGGAGGCATGGTTGCACCATTGAGATGAAATTAAAATTTGTGGTAGTTTCTAAAATTTGGAAATGTTTAGAATCCACCAATGGAGATATTCAATTCTGTGTAGAGCACCAAAAATAGGGTTTCTTAGGAAGAAATGTGAGCATCGGTGCCTTCTTGAGAGTTTGGAAGCACGAGATGCACTATAACAATGAAAATCGGTTTGGTATTTTTTTTTCAATTTACCCTACTTCGATGCACTTTGGGACATTTAGGAGCATTGGGGTGTAGTATGCAACGACACCGGTGCACTTTGGGACATTTAGGAGCATTGGGGCGTAGTATGCAATGACACTGGTGCAATCTATTTAGTGCATATAATTTTATTATAAAGTGTGGAAGTGCATTTAAACACTAACTCTCGAGGGCGTTATGTTTCGGGTACGCCCTGGGGAAATTAATTAAAATTGGTTCACCGCTAGGTTAAATTTTATAAATCGTTAAGACAATGGTGCAGTTAATGAAGTGTACTGCATCAGTGCGGTTATAAGCCCATTTTGCGCCAATGTCGAGGCATTCTGAAGGATGTGCCTCTTTGTTTTTTTGGTAATTTATCATGGTGCGCTAGCGTGAACGACACCTGTGAAAACATATATAGACGCATCGACGGAGGTGCTCACTGTGGCATTATGTTTTGGGTATGCCATCGGGTTGTATATTATTGTACAATCCATCAATCTGTTTCTGGGCCTTGCTTGTTTTCTTGCTTCCTATGGTTGTATATTACCATGTTGTGAAAAGCCATCCCTTGATTGGTAGTCAGGGCAATTGATTAAAATTGATGCACCGCTAGGTTAAATTTTATATATCGTTGAAACAATGGTGTGGTTAATGAAGTGTAATGTATCGATGTAGGTAGAATCCCATTTTACGCTGGTGGCAGAGTGTTCTAAAGGACACACTGCTTTGTTTTTTGGTAATTTTTTGTGGTGCGCTAGATTGAACGACACCAGTGCAACCATATATTGACGCAGTGTCGATGGTGCTCACTGTGTATTTTACATAGTACACACCACTTTGAGGCAAGCCAAACTGTTCAGGTGCGCCATGCAAAATTGTTTTTTGTTTTTTTTTTAAATGCCAAATTTCAAGCTAAATTATAATTTTGATTGGATGAAAATGAAAATAGGAAGGTAATAAGTAATTTACCTTCTTTGTCCTGTCTCGAGGAGGCATGGTTGCACCATTGAGAGGAAATGAAAATTTGTGGTAATTTCCAAAATTGGAAATGTGTGGAATCCAGCAATGGAGCTATCCAAGTCAGTGTACAACACCAGAAACTGGGCAACTTAGGAAAAACGATGAGCATCGATGCTTGCTTGAGAGTTCGAAAGCACATGATGCAATATAAAAATTAAAATTGGCTTGGTAAATTTTTTATTTACTTACCCTACCTTGGTGCGCCTTTAGATAGATATGCAAATCAGTGTGTGTTGTTCAACGACACTGGTGCAATTTATTTGGTGCATGCAATTTTATTATAAAGTATGGCAGTGCTACGGAAACATGGACGCAGCAGGGCGTCATTGTTCATGAATTTTCTAGTGCGTCGATTTCTTAAAGGTGCACCAATTAAAAAAAACTCTGGAAAAACCTTTCGCGACCCGCCTCCGCTATGAATAGTGATGGGGCATTTGAACATTTAAGCACATGTGTGGTAGCTTTTATATGAACATTGGTGCATTAGTTTTTAGATGTGCATTTATGCGTATGTTCCATAAAGGTGCATCGAAAAAAAACTTTGCAAAAACCTCCGGCCTCTCGCCTCCATTAACAACCTCCACTATAAACAACCAAGGGAAGAATTTTTTTGGGGAGGTTGAACCGTAAAATCCTTTGCAAGAAGGTGTTCTCCTTGTAGTCTGACCTCCATCAAAGACAATCATCAATCATGGTCAAACCCCCAACTCTCTCAAGGTAGGTAAATAATTAACATTAGGCTTAAGTAGTAGAGGATTAGGCATTAGAGTTCGAATTTTAGTAGGGGGCCCCTTTCCTTTCGCTTGTAAAAGAAAAAGTAAAGGGGGGTTGTTGTGGCCTCAATAGAGCTATACCATGAGGTGACCATAATCAACAAAAGTCAACCATAGTCAACCGTGCAACCACAATCAACAAATTTCAACCACAATAAAGCATAAGAAGCCATAGTCTACCAAATTGAATTAAGGTAAACTTATGGTAGGAAACCAATGACCCTACAATAAACTTTAGTATATGGAAGTCACCATAATCAATCACAATCAACCAAAAAAAATAATCATAGCCACTCAAAGTCAAGACATGTTCACCAAAGTTAAACCAAAATCAAGACATGTTCACCAAAGTTAAACCAAAATCAACCATTAACATATATAATCCACCAAAGTCCACCACAATGAACCAAAGTTAGCCAAAGGCAACCCATCATTGACTAGTTTCAGTGAAAATCATAACAAATCAACCATAGTATATCATAGTAAACTATAGCCAATCATAACCAACTAGTGGAAACCAAAGTCAACATTAGGAAACCTAGATCAACTAACAATACACTCTTTTTTAACAATACAAAACCTCTTAAATTATTACTTTTGAAATGTGAGAATGTGACAAAACCTTCTTAGATGATAAAATGAAAGGAAACCCTCTTTTCTTCCTTCTTGAAAGTCATAATGTGAAGTAACCCTCTTTTCTTTCTTTTTGAAAGTTACCATAGCTAACCAATGCTAAGCAAATTCAACTTTTGGAAAGATAGGTTTCATTTTTTAACATTGTGTTATGACCTAAAGCCTCTTAAAAGTATTATATTTGAAATGTTAAAATGTGAAATCACAGTATTTTTATTGGATGTCATAATCCAAGATAACCCTCTTTTATTCCCCTTTTAATGTCAAAATGCAATATAATTTTCTTATAAAATATTGCCATATATTTATATTACATATATTGAGATTTAACATATCATTATATTGATATATTGGTGAATTAGTAGTGCTTTACAAAGTGGAAGATGAAAAGCATTTTCACTTAGAATTTTGTGCATATACCCACATTATACCTTAATCTCAAAATATTTGTAATACTATCTAAGTTCCTACTATATTAATGGGCCTAATGGTTAAGAACACGTGTTTTCTCTTAAGAGGTCACAAGTTCAAATCCAGAGGGGGGTAGGGTATGTATACTTCCGTAGACTTTACCAGTCAAATCGCCGGGCGGAGGGGGTCCCTTGTCCCATAAACAAGGGGGTCTCATACACCAATTAGGTGTTTGGCTTGGCCGTGACCTAAAAAGTGGATTATTATTATTATTAATATTATCAAAACTATAGAGATTTAGGAAATTTTCTCTCTAATAAATAAAACGATAAAACAAAACTATTGATTCTTTATAATTTTCTCCAGAATAGTTAAATCATCATTATCAATAAATATAGGTTTTAAATCATTTATAATATATTTGAGTGTAAATTGGATGTTTCAATATTTTATACATAGTTTAGTTGGGAAGCTTGACTCCACGATCTCCAACTTTTAATTCACAACACTCAACCACTCAAATTAACCCAAACTTATATTATCATTATATATTAATATATAATAATATATTTCTATGTAAATATTATACAATTACACTAAATCTTCTTTATATTGGATAAACCTATATTAAATATTAAAGACATTTTAAAATCTACGATACAATTAAAAAATATATTCATTTGTTTGTGTTAATAATAATATATTGAATAATCTTTATAGAAGTTGTGATGTTTTTAGTGAAGGGAAACGATTAAAAAAATGGGTGGAAACTAGCTTTATTTATGTTTTTGGGTTGTTGTTGCGTTTCAAGTGTAAATATACGAAATTCCTTCACGAGCAGTAGAAAAACTATCGCTTTTATTCTTCCATGTATTTATCATTTATGAGGAGTAGGTCATTGTGCTTAATTAAATGACTAATGCATATATAATGCATATATTGTCTTTAAAAAAATGAAATTAAAAAAATAAATATCATATATATATATTTTAATATATATATATATATATATATATATATATATATACTTTAGAGTATGGATAAAAATGATTTCTCTAATTATAAGATCATTATAAATAGTTTTATTTTAGCCAAGCTTTACGTGACTTTTTTGGAAAAGAAGATTGGCATATGGTTAGAAAGTCACTTCAAGAAGAAGATTAGCTTATGGCTAGAAAGAAGATTAGCCTAGGCTGGATTTAAGAGTTATCATTCAACTCTGGACCACCTTGTTACACTTATGATCTTTGTAGATGGGTGTCACAATAATAAAACCAATCTCCGTTGTTGTTTCGTTGACTTTATAAAATATTTTGACACAGTGCCTAAGACGAAATAATAGGTTGGAAGAGCTAAAAGTCCCTTTTGAGTTGAGGGCTATTGTGGTAAGGCTGTTTGAGAATGTTATTGTCAAGTTAGGAACATTGAGGGCTAGTTGGAAGAGATTAACTACAATATAGGAGTCAATCAAGGTTGCCCCCTATCCCCTACCCTTTTTGGCATATATATTGACAAGTTAGAAAATTGTTTGGAAGAAGTAGGTTGTGTCGGCTCAATTCTCATTGGTATAGTCATTATTCTTCTTCTTTATGTCGATGATATTGTTCTTATGGTGATGAGTTCCTATGAGATTGACAAGCAACTAAGAATTTTCAAGGATTTATGCTCCATTATAGGTATGACTGTTAACACTGACAAAATGAAAGTTATGATAATTAAATCCGAAAATATCACTTATGATACTTTCATACATGACAACAACAACTTGGAGGTTCATACAAATATCTCGGAATCGATATTCATCACAAGCTCAATTGGAACTATATCATTGAGAAAATGATAAATTTAAGGTGAAAAACTTGTTATGGGCTTGAAAATAATTGTAAATTGGTGGATCTATGGATATGGGATAAGAAGAAACTCCTCTTTCAGGCTCTCGTCACTCCTCTTATTTTATATGGATGTTAACTTTGGGGATGCAACATCTCTAGAGAATCATGGAGAAAGAGCAGATCAAAATAATTTTATAACTCATAATCTCAAAATTAAAGACAATACACCTTATCCTATCCTCCTCATAAAAGTAAGCCTTTCCCCCATTGAGAGCATGACTATGACTAGGTACCTGATGTATAAGAACAAATTAAATAATATGGAAGAAAATAAGCTCCCCAAAATTGCTTCCAACTAGAGCCAAAACCACCTTATGCTCAAATGGGGATGACATAAAGATGCCTAGTCTTGGCTAAATCATTGGGGGATAAAGGAAGGGATCATTATGTAGAATAAGAATAATGTTAAAAATATTATTACATCTAAATTTAATGAGAAATTGTGGTGCCATAAAGAATTAGAGGATAAAAGAAAATTAAGATACTATAAGGAGATGCTGAACCCTAATCTAGAAGATCAATAAGAAAACCAACATTGCTAAAATAAGAAAAAATTCTCATGAGCTCCATATTGAAATTGAGCATTGGACGATTCCCAAGATACCATCTTTGTGACACTAAGAGGGTTGAAGATGAAAATCACTTTCTCTTAGAATGTTCGTCCTCATATACCCTGATCAAACTTATCATTTTCAAAAGATTTGTCACAGTACCAACCTTCCCAACCTTTTAATTAAGGTGATTTAACATAAATAAAATTCTAAAGAGCACAAACACAATTATAAAGAAATCCAAGTAATCCTTCACCTTCTTAATGTTAGATAGGGTAACACTCAAAGACATTTGATATTGATATTTGGCAAGAGAAAAAGTTTGCTAGGGTGGTTGGGTAGCATGTTTGTTATCTTCCCTACTCAGATGTTCTACCTTTTGGCTCTTTTCCTGTCATTTTTTCCATTTGATTTTGTCCGAAATCCGGTGAGGAGTGATTGTATCTTTAGATTTGAGTGGCTAAATTTGTATAATCTAAGTGCCGCAAGAATTTTTCAGCATGCTAAATCCATTTATGCATTCAAAAATGCAATTTAAACAACATAAAAAATAACGATTTTATCCAGATTTACATTGCCAGATTCAAGCCAAAAAAGCCCAAAAATAAAGCGTTTAACCAACGCTAAAAAAAACATAACAATTAAACAACGTCTATATATTAGTGCTAATTCTTGACCAGCAGAGATGGCACCAGCCACATCTCTGTTTCTAAAACTGAAATTATTCACTTGGCTTGTGGATAAAAATAAAATTTCCACATGGGATAATTTGCTTAGGAAAGGATGGAACGGCCTGAACATCTGCCAGCTCTGTTACAAAGACGAAGAAACAGTGCCACATCTTTTTATTCACTGCGATTTTGCGAGAAAGGTCTGGAACTACATCAGTCTTGACTGACGGTCTACAACAACCTGACAAGGGATCTCCATTGCTGATTGCTTTGTCAACTGGATTTCAAGCGAGCGTGCACTCAAACTTCTTCCTCCGATGGTTATTTGGCATATTTGGCTGGCCCAAAACTCACTAATTTTTGAGAACTTCACACCCTCCAACAACTCTGTTGCTTACAGAGCACTTGGCCTGCATCAACTTTGGCAGGATATCCATCCAACCAAAGGGAAAAAAAAAGTATTTATTAACCCACACATTGCTGACAACTTCATCAAAGGTTGGTTCGACGATGCAACCTAACACAATGGTTCTTTGTGTGGTGCAGGGGGATTGATTAGATTGATTGAAAATTCCATCTACAAATGGACATTCAGTTGTGGCCCAGGCACCAACACTAGAGAAGAATTGTTGGGTGCCTGGGCCACACTTCACTTAGCTAGGAGACTCAATCTGGAAAACCTCCATCTGATTGGTGACTCGAAAGTCATAATTGATTAGTTGAAATGTAGTGGCGATTTGCATTCAATTCACCTCTTCGCCTGGATGGATCGAATTAAATTTCTCCAGTGCCATTTCAAGAACCTAATCTTCACTCACACCTCTCGGGAGTATAACAGACAAACAAACATCCTCTCTAAATCAGCTCTCCTAAAGCAATCAGGTCTGCTTACCTACACTCATTGGATGGATGGCCAAGAGGGTCTCTCTCACATCATCAAAATTTTCTAAGAATCCTACAATCAACCATCCCTATACTCGCTGATTATCTCATAGTTTTGACTCATTCTTTGGTCTGATTCTCATAGAATTGCTCTACTTTTGTCTCCAGATAATTTTTGTCATTTTGTATAGGGTACTCTCACTCTCCACTGAATTGAAATCATCCAATCAAAGAAAAATGACCCTACCAACCTGCTGATCTATCACAGAGATCATTGATTGTACTTAATCTCCGAGAACAAATTATATTTTATAATATAATTGAGCAATTTTTCATTTGAGAAAAAAACTCCCAATTTCAAGTGCAACTGGACAAAAACTCCAATCACATCCGCTGCCTGATCACTTTTGCAGGTACATATGTACCAGTACAGATTGGCGGGGTACGTGCATCTGCCTCAGTTTCCTTCGATCAATCAACAAAATCTCGAAAAGAAGAAGCCATTTCAGTCACCGACACGAAAACCAATTTGTAATGCTGACACTTAAATCACAATGATAATTAACCGCTTCCCAAAAATATGCGGTCACGATTCACGGGAAGCCGATAGTTTGAGCACGGATCCTCAACGTCCTCATGCAGGTTGTAATGATATGATTGAGACGCCGATATGGTCTAGTCCTATCCGATTTCATTGCTAGGTTAAACGTTTTATGAGAAGATGATATTTTATGAGATGATGATATTTGTTTGAAATTCGGCGACAAATTGTTAGATTCATAGGTTTGAGTAATTATTTTTGTATAATCCAAGTGTTTCAGAGTTTTTTGAACATGTATATTGAATCCATTTCTTCATTAAACATGGATTTTGAACAACAAAAAATAATAATTACTATAAATTTATATCACTAGATTCCAAAAAAAACCATTTCATAGAATAATAAATTCCAAAAAAAAAAAATTTCATAGAATAATATGGATTTCACCCAAAGTACACTCCTTCGTCTTGGATTCGTTCTCATTTTAATAATCCATATCATATGAATTACAAGCTTACAAAAAGTTGACAGTTGGATCACGTACTACCAAAGCAATCGATTGTGCACAAATAACTGGCGCCCAAATAACTCTGATGAATCCGGGACCTATCTATTAAGTTTCACAAACCGCTTCTCTTTTGATAGTTTTTTCAGGTTTGATTTAGCTCTCAATATTGTCTGTTACAATTCCAAGTTTCAAAAATATCGAACAAACTCAAATATTCTCGAAGTGAAACGATTTGATTACGCCCTTATCACATTCCTTACGTTTCTACCAACTTACTTTTATCTGTTTCACTTAAGTTCTGACGTACCGCGTGATGCATGCATATGACCCTATTTTGCCATGTAAAATAACCAATAATGCATGCATATGACCCTATTTTGCCATTTCCCATGTAAAGTACCCTATAAACAACACCCTATTTTGCCATTTCCAATGTAAAGTACCCTGTAAACGACGCCCTATTTTTCCATTACTAACGTAAAGTGCTCCCTATTTTTCCATTTCCAACGTAAAGTACCCTATAAACGACGCCCTATTTTGCCTTTTCCAATGTAAAGTACTTGATAAACTGCTCCTGAACATAATGGTTGAAGTTATGATGCTCCTTAGTTTTCTTGAACTAACCTATGTATGTATGTATGGGAGTGGATTAATTCTGGAGCAATTTTTCCTTTCTAGTTATCTTTCTGGTAGGTTTTTTTGCTGTGGGTGAGCAAATTTTCGGTCAATTTAGAAAAGCAAATTTCTGGTCAAGAAATTTGATCAATTTTCTGAGCATATGAGTTAGTTTAAAATGGGGCAAAATCCCTGGAGTATGGTTTTGAAATGCACAGAACTTTGATCAATGCAAAACTCAGACTATCCCTGGGATTCAGGCCCATGTTTTTGCTTGAAAAGTGGTCTGTTTGCTCCCTAGTTAGCCTACTCCTATATACAATTTGAGTGGATTTAATGGTTAAGAACATGTGTTTTCTAGTCATTATTATATATGCATACACAATCTCTTGATTGAAGTTGTAAAATAGCATGTAATACATGTAGGGCTAGAATATCAAAACTAAACAACTCATTAAATTTGAAGAATTTATGTCCGTTTTCACAGTTTCAACAAAAATTATTGATGATTTGGAAAATTTTAATTTTTAATAGACAAATTGCCTAACTAATAACAATATTTACTCCTCAAATTCCATCCTCCAATACATTTATAAAACCTTGTTTTGCCAATTTCCATGTGAAACACTCTATAATGCAAATGACCTTATTTTTCCAATTTTCCATGTGAGGTACCTTACACACCACTCGTAGGTAAGGCATTCCATCCTCTAATGCATTTATAAAACCCCATTTTTCCAATTTCCATGTGAAGTACCTTATAAATGCATATAACCCTATTTTTTCAATTTTCCATGTGAGGTACTTTATAAACCACTAGTGATTGAATTTATAAAAATTAGGAATATTAGAACTAGCTTATTAGTCCCTGCCGTAGGGCATAGAGGGACTATAGCGATCGATAAATCGTTGACCTGGCATTAGCTTGTGCGTTGACCAGAAATATTTCCCTATTGTCTATTGTTGGAACAAGGGAAGTGGAAACATCGATTTTTATATAATAAATAGTATCATGTTTGTCAAGATCTG
>JZKD02S0351259.1:0-18966 GCA_000966675.3 Picea glauca
GACCTTCTTGTCCTCTTCGACATCTTCATAGTCAAAGTATGTGTCCAGGGCTCTAATCCAATCTAGAAGCTCTTCTACATCTAGATTTCCCTCATAAACTGGAATGTCCATCTTGGATCTTACACTCATTCTTGCAACAGCTCTAAGCAAGCGTTTTTTTGTTGCATCTTCTGCTCTGATTTCTTCTTCTCCATGTCCAGCTTCATTTTCACTTTCGGAATCACTAAGATCCCCAGCACCGACTGTGCATCTCTGTGTTGTCTCCATGTTTTCAATCCTGGCACGTAAGTCACGCATTTCTCTTTCTATGGATAGATCAGGCATCTGCCTACCCCTTCTTCTCGGCATTTCCATATCCTCTAGTGGATCAGGTGTTTGCCTATCCCTTCTTCTTGACGGCATGGCGAAACTTCTTTTCCCTGCTATAGAAAACAAAGAAACCTTTCTGGGCTCTGATACCAAAGATGATGCAGCCCTCCCAACCCGCAAGTCAAAAGTCCACGCACACATGATCTTTCTTCTTCTGCTGGACCAAAGAGCTCTCAACAATTGGCTCTTCTATTTCCCTTTCAGGAAATCTACACCCATAAATAACCTTGAGAAATTCCCCCTTTTTTGCTTCAGGAGATCGGATTTCGTGATTTCACGAATCCGGTGGTCAAGAATCTTGTCTCTCAAATCCCTGAAACCTGAAAACAATCAACACTTGACCTTTCCCTTGTCAATTTTAGATTTCTCCTTATCACGCGTTCGTGAGTTGTGATGTCATGCACTCTGCTCCACGAACCCCGAAATCCTGAAACCCAAATTTTCAAAACTCCGATGCGCTCGCAAGATTGACTTTTCAACGACTCCTCATTCCATCGGGGTATCAGACTTCATGATTTAGCGAATCCTGATGCAAAGACTTTGGGACTTCAACCCACAAAACCCCGAAATGGAAATCCATGGGTAAATCCAATGACTCATGTTGGATTGAATCCATGGTTCTGCCTTTCCTGAGCTTAAACCCTTTGAAAATACTCATCGTGACTCCCCCACTACTCTGCAAGATCTGACGGCTCGTGAGACTTCGTGAATTCTCCACGGAGAATTCTGACCGTCCGTTCCTCTTCCTTCTCAAGGACTTCTGCAATTTTTTCACCAAAGTGGTTTTCAATGGTACTTAACCACCTATGACACAAATTTGCGATGCCTTCTCAATGCTCCAATGCACAAACTTCCTGTGCTTCTCTTCAACAATTTCAAAGGCTTTATCCTTCATGAGCTTTCTCTAACTCTGAGTCTTAAAGAAGACTCTTGCATGCACTCCTTGTGGAAAATCCTTCAATTACTTCAGGGATTGAAGTCCTTTGACTTTGCACACTCCTTGCAGTAGTAGTCCTTCAACAATTCCTCAGGTTCGGAAAACCTGAGACTTTACTCAGCTTGCACACTCCTTGCACGACTCCTATGCTTAGCTGCACTTCTGAGGGAATGAGAACAAAAACTATCTTATCTGAGATTTCAGAGACAAACCTCTGAACCCTTTGTCAACGCACTCCTTGCAGAAAATTCAACTGCATTCCTTGCAAGAACTCTTTCTCAGATAGAGAAACAATTGAAACTCATTTCCCTTACTCTCTCTCTCTCTCTCTCTCTCTCTCTCAAGTTTCAAACATTTAACAAGAAATCATTCATACATAGCATAAAATCAATTGCATGACAGAAAGAGTAAATCATTCATGAGCATAACATTCAATAATGCATACATAGAGAATATTTGAACACTATGAGTCTGAATCAAAGCTCTTTTTGTATTAATCCAGAACTTTTGTACATGGAATTCTTCTACACAGTTCTCTGTTTCTTCTCTTCTATGCTCTATGCTCTCAATTGGCATCCTCTTTTTTTACAATACACAATGAGGGTGTCTATGTCCCGTTTCCCTCTTGTTCTCTAAAAATGTCTAATCTAGAATTAAATTCTATCTACCTTCATTAACTACTATAAATGCCTTCTATGTACTATGGATGAGAGTGGATCACTCAAGGTCCTTTTACATTATACAAGTGTGCCTCCACTTGATGACTTCAGTAATGTTTCAAGACATTTTCAAAATTTGCACTGGGTGCTTTTCCAGCTGCCTTTTATCTCCGCATTGGCTCGCTTGAGATGCTCCTACATCATTTGGGGAAGGGTTCATTATCATGTACATCTCGAGAGAGGAATAATAGTTCCCTTAGCTCAAATTTTGATGGAGAATAATTTAGATGATATAAAGAAGGGGTCAAGACCTTACCTCAGGCCATATTTCCTTTAAATGATTTATTATTCATATGATAAATGGCCAAAGGAGAAGGTGTAGGGATTATGGTGGAACCAAAAGATCAAGAATGTTGAGAATTCATGTTATGGTTCATTTCTCTGGTGTTTCTCCACTTCTAATGAGTGTCCATAGCCCTAATGGAGCCACCTTGGTGACACAATCCTTGCTCTGTTGCTAGTGAGAATCCATAGCCCTAATGAAGATACTTGCATGTCCTGTGTGATATGGAAATCATTTCCCCAAGCCTTTACCTTTTATAAAATTTGATTCTATTTTGTTTAGGGAGAGGTGGATGGGGGGATTCCAGTTATCCTTTAAAGGCACTAGGATTTACATCTGTGATAGCGATATTTTCTAACTTTATTATATATGAGCGAACTCCCTGACTAATGGTTTCTAGAATACTACAAACATCTTTCCAAAATCATTTTATTTTGGTTCACACAACATAACAATATGTTCTTAAGTAAAGGTCCATGGTTCTATGTGTCATTGTATTATTCTTGTATATTGATGAGTTATGTTCCACCACTAGCTTGAAATAGTACACAACAATGATTACTTGATTAGGATGGTATGTGGATATACACCATGGAATATAATTATTAGGTTGTTGACATCATATGTTCTATGATTTAATTGTATGATCGGGACTAAGCTATTCGAAACTATAAAACCAAGAAGGTAGTTTTCAAGAGGAAACTAGAATATGAATGTAATATCCCAAGACCGAGCCCCGGTTTTAATTGGGAATGTAAATATGTTTTTTAGGCTAGTGAACCAAGTGATTATAAGCATAGAGGATTATGTGATGATTAGGATGAATATCCTATATGCTGAAGGCCAATGAGGTTATTTTTGTATATGTAAATACTCATATCATTAATATAAATACATCGGTGCATGTAGACCAACCAAAATAAAAGAGAATGGAGGAATAATCTCCACCAGGTAGGGAAAGGGAATGGGATAAGAGGCTAGGAAAAAGGAATAAGATTGAGAGCTTATCTCTAAGGGAATATTATAATATATTTCCTAAAAGACTAAGGTTGGACATAACTTGTGTTATCCTAAGTTCCTTTGGGGAAAAGAACAAACTCCAAGTGGAGAGGAACGAGCTCCAGGAGAGCCATGTGTCAATATTGGTGCATGCAATTATATGTGGGAAATCAATTCATTTTGGGGGGTTCTCTTCCATTTTGGCTAGTCTTCCCAGGCACTCACGCATTCATACAGGAATTCATTAGCTCGTTTTTTTATTTTTGAGCATGCACGCACCTCTAAAACCTAAATTCATTTTGGTGCATCTCGTATTTTATTATCATCAATTGAAACCTGTGATCCTACTGGGTGGTGTTGATGCACCACCAAATACCTTGCCTCGACAGGTCTTGCGCCTGACATATTGGTCTAAGGATCGTTCAAATTCCCCTTGAGCTGAAGCGGCTCTTTTGATTCTCGGCTGGAATCTCAAATTCCCGATCCACAGGTCCTTCCTCTTGCCTCATAGTCTTTTGTACACGACCATGAATTTTGGGTTTCGGAACTAACTTTGTCCCGACATCACGAGTCCTTGACTCTTCGACCTCCCAACCTCTGAAATGTCAAATTGCCGAGATGCTTCAACATTAGAAATTATCCCCTAGGGTTATACCCTTGGTCCATGTGACCACTATCCTCATGACCGCAGTCCTATTTTGGGTTTTATAGATGAAAGAGTTCGACCTCCTATCCTTTGGACTCTCGAAATGACAACTCCCAAAATTTCGATGGCCGAAATGATGAAACCCCTCAGATCTCTTCCATGTGTCCTACTCAATCGGATGATCGTGATCCTTTCAGGGTTTTCTTCAAAATCCTGGATTGTTGTCACATGTCCTCCTCAGATGGACGGTCCTCGTTATTTCGCAATTTCACAACTTGTGACCCCCTATGACACAATATTCTCTATCAACTCGAATCCTCGGTAACCGAAATCCTGATGAACTCTCGATCTCCGCCATGTGTCCTCCACAGATGGATGATCTAGATCATTTCAAGACTTCACTAGGTGCGAAGTAAAAAAAACTCCTTCCTCTTCTGTTTTTCGATGTCTGAATCCCCAAAATGGGTGATCTTGCGACACATGTCCTCCTCAATTGGATGACTGCAATATTTTTCTCTATTTTTGGACTTCCACCATGGAGTGTCCTGATCTCTTGTCCTCGAGACCTCCAAAATCTCGAAGTCCGAAATCCCGATACCAACTATTTCGGGAATTTCCTCTTCTACTGTTCACGAAGGCTTAACCCTCATGAAACTCCTGACAGATCCAACGACTGTCGGGTTTTCTGACTAAGATCTGACAATTTAGATTTGTCTTCCTATGTGCTCCTCCTACACTACTTCCTGGACATGGGAAACCAATGGTCCATATCTCCTTGGCTAATTCGACAACAGTTGTGTTCCTCCTGAGCTTCTACGCATTCTTCTTGTGCTTGGAAGAAATTCCAATGTCCAAAGGACTCAACCTCAGATTCTTTTGCCTGTGAGCTCCTCGACTTTGAGTTCTCACCTGCGCGTATAAAAACGTTGTCCCTCCTGAGCTTCTCCTTTCAAATCCTCAAAGGATTCTTCGACTTCTTCACTCCTTGTAGAGTCTTTGCACGCACGAAGGTGCTATCTCTCCTGAGCTTCTCTATTACTTAGAGTCGTAAGGGACTCAGTCCTTTTATCCTTCTCCTTCAGATGGAAAATTTCTGATGCCCTCCTGGCACTCCTTAGCTCAAGCAACCTCTTACTGAGTCTGCAGGGTGTTCAACAACCCTGTGCATATGCTCAATGCCCACTTGGCAGCGCTCTTGCAGAATCCCGCAGTGATTCTATCTTCCTATTGAAATCACAGTAGAGTTCTTCTATGAAATCTATGCTTGTGCTCAATGCCCTCCTGGCAGAGCCTTACAAAACTCCTCAAATATTTTGTCTACAACTGTGTCTCTCATACACAGCCTTACCTCCAAGGTATTCAACAACCTTTAGGTATTCCTTTGAGCCAATGATTTCAGCTACTGTGCACTCCTGGAATGCATTTGTTTGAGTCCGCAGAATTCAGAAATGCACTCTCTGTGCACGGCTATCAGAACCCACAATGTTCTATCACACCCTCCTGGTCTGAAGCCTCAAAGACCTCTAACCCTGAAATGAAACAACCCCTACAAATAAATACCTACAACAAACATCTACAACATATAAAGAACACACATAGACATTCATTCAACACAGACAATATGCAGGAAAAATTGCTCTGGTTTGTATTAATAAAAATGCCTCTTTTTACAAGGGTGTTATGAGCACGAACTTTAATAGAGTCTCGGTTCCTTCTCAACTCTCTTTGATTCTCTGATCTCTCTCCTCTACTTGCTACTACTATGATAATACAAAGAATATCACCCGATCTTTTACATGAGGGGGATATTTGAAGTCTTCCCTCCAATCTACCTACCCTGTTCAATTACATTGAATGGGCTATATAGTCCAGAATCAGATCTAGATCTCAACCTTACAAACATTCAAGGCTATCTACAGCTATGTCTGTGCAAAGCACGACCCCATGGCTCAAAATCCTACAACATTAATTACATTCAATTTTAAATTTGAAATGAGGTTGTGCCTCTTCCCATTGAATGTGTGCACTAACGTGGGTTGGCTGGATGGCTGGCTAACATGGAGAGATGCTCCTACATCAGGTGGCATAGTGCACTTGTGCCTACCTAAGATTGTGTTTTAATTTCTTGTTATGAGCAACACCTATTTCCAAACTTGGAGGTTGTGGTTGTCACTTTTACCTATGCATTAGTTGAACATTGAAGTTTTTTTCACCTAATCCTGTTGCTTTTTATCTGGGAGCGGGAGTGAAGAGGCAGGTTATCAGGCCCATGGAATCAAGAGGCAGGTTGTTAGGCCTATGAGAAACTCTCTCCATGTAAGATATTTTGATGGAAAATAATAAGCATGTTGTGAGGCCTGTGAGAAACTCTCTCCAGGTGAGAGAGGTTGTTGGAGAATCCCTAGAAGGGAAGTGGGATAGCCAAAGGACTACTGAGCATAGAAGGGTCACACTTCCTAGGGTAGGACAGGCATGTGGGGAATGAGAGGTTTTAGGGTGTGTGTATAAGTTGGCTCCTGGGAGGGAATGCTTCATGATTGACTGTGTAACATCCCATTGTCTCATCCTAGCCTAGGAATCACTTTACCCAGGTGGAGTTTAGTCGCATCTCAGGGGTGACCCACTGTTGAGAGTCATGAGTAGCCTGGTGTATTGCTAGGAGGATCATTGAATGTCTGCATGCAGTTGGTGGTATTTTACAAAAACATAAGTACCATTTCTATGTTCATTTACATGTTGTGTATTTTTACATGTCTAATATTTATAAGTGTTTTCTATATATGTTGTATGTGTAGGCTTATTGTTATTTCCACATTAATCTATATATTAGAGGAATGCAATTGTCTGTTAAGTTATATATGTATGATGTTCTAGAAGAGTTTCTGTGTGCCATATCCCAACAGGTCTATGGTTGGGTATGTTACATTTTGGTTATCATAAGCTCAGTAAGAATATGTTTTAGGTGTCATGGCTTGACCTAGAATGGAATATTTTTGGTGGCATGACCAACTTGGGAATACAAGGTGTGTTACAAAATGGTATCAGAGCTTGAAATATTTTCGGTGGCATGCATTGGCTTGGGTGGTTGGGGTATGTTACAAAACCCTATTAGATATTAAAAGAGTTGTTCTACGAGGTAGCATGGCCCAGCTTGGGTGGTTGGGGGTGTCACAAAAATTGTATCAAAGCCCATGGTTTCAACACTAAACATGGATGTGCCATGTAAGTGGAAATTGAAGAAGAAGATTCAAAATGAATTGTTGTTGAAATAGAAAAAAAATGAATTTCAGAGAATTCATTAGTGCCAGGAGGGTGCTGAGGTAACACCTTGACTGTGTTCAGAAGATATGGAAGTTTAGTGGTTCAAGAAATCCAGCAGAGGAAGGACACCAAAATAATCATGGTTATGGGCCACAAAACTAAATTTTAGTCGTTAGATCTCTTTAGGAGAAGGAAAAACCTTCGCAACTGTCGGATCTAGAAAAAGGAGCATGGTGGTTAAGCATTGAAGTCCTTCGAGACTTCACCACTCTAGTTGTTTTAATTTATTTTTCATAAAAGAAGTAAAAGACTCGAAGCTCCAAAGTCCCAGAGTGGATATACGTCATAGATCATTTGCGAGAAGGAGGATCATTGGTTTTCCAGAGTGTCTTAGCCGATTTGGGGAAATCTGTTTGAGATTGTGCAGAGTGGAGTTTCTCTAAAATCTCGAACTCCGGAACCAATACAAAAAGTCCATTATTGGAGAAATGTGTTTGCAGATTATCTTGTTCAGGAGTCCGATAGTTCGAGGGTTGGGAAAATTCAGCAGAGAAAATGTTTGAAGTTCAGAGCTCTGAAGACCTAGAGCCCTGAAGCCCCAAGAAGTACCAATTCAACATTCGATAGTTTAGAGGTTAAGTTAAGTTCAACAACAAAATCTTCTGAAGCCCAAAGCATTGAAGTCCTGAAACTCTGGGGAACACGTATTCGGAAATTCGACGTTTGAATGATTTTTTTTAACTTGGAAAGGAATCATGTGGAGTCCTAGAGCCCCAAAGTCTCTAATATCTGGGAAACAGTTCTTCGAAAGTTTGACATTCGGGAGAAATAGAGTTTGCTAGTGTTGGATCTCCCAAAGATCAAAATTCCAAAGTTTCAGAGTGCAATGGTAACATGGCAGGATGATGTCACCAAGGGTGACATGGATCTCCTCCAAACCTGCCACATGTCACTTGTTTTTTGTACCTTTGATTGGCCCTTAGTACCAATTGGGACCTGACACGTGTCACACATCGTTGGGACCAGGTTTCACTGCATAAATCGTTTGACAACCGAGCTAAGGAGATTTTCATATTTTCCAGCTCGACGTTTGGGTATTTTGAAGTGTTATAAGGTAAAGTATTTCGATGTTAAAAAATATAGAGTGTTAAACTATAGAATCTATGAAGAGTGGAGGTTCAAGGAAAATATTGTGTTGTAATGCAAAATCCATCGAAGCCTAGAGTCTCAGAGGTCCTATCCACCATATATCTCGGCCAAGAGTGTGAAGCGTTGATTCTTGAAATCTTAGGGGGTTTCCTAGTTCAATGATCTAGAAGTCTTTTTTTGTGAAGTGTTAAGGTATAAAAAGGCCCAAATCCTGAGACAATCCCTATCGTTCGTTGACAGGAGAACATCGATGGTAGATATCAGTCCTTCATGTTTTAGGAATTCAATAATTCGAGAGGAAGCGCAATATGGAGCCTCAGAATTCCTAAAGCCCAGAGTTACCGATCTCCTTTTGACCGTAGATATAAACAAATAATGAGGATGATTGATCAGTGTGTCCTCTGAGTATTAGGAAATTCGACGTTTGGGATATTAGAGGTGTGTAGGTGAAAAGTCCACAAACGATCGAAATTTCAAAGTCACAGAATATGGAAGTGACGTGGAATGATGACGTCACTTGGGGTGATGTGGGACTCCCCTATGAATGCCATGTGTCATATGTTTTTGGACTTTTGATAGGCCATGTTGTACCAATAGAAATTCGACACATGTTACTCGATGGTGGGGCCACATTTCACCACCTTAATTGATGACAATTGCACTAAGTGAGCCCTGAAAGGTTGAGAAGTTTGTAAATTCAGTGTTCGGAGGAAATGTTGGAAGAAGTTATGGAATCCTTTTAATCTTGAAGATCTAGAGTGTCGGAGTGACATGACGTGATGACGTCAGTAGGAGTGACGTAGACCAGTTCGCTAGTTCATAATTCAGGAGAATTACTCAGTTTTCTTGTGAATTTCTCTGAAGCCTAAATATCTGAAGCACAGAACTATTGAAGCCTTGGAGAGCGATGGTTAAAAAGTTTGTCGGTTAAGAATTTAGAAGAAATAATTTATTATGGTGTGAAATCCTCTTAATCCCAAAATTACGAAGTGTTGAAGCGTAGTTTATGATGTGGCATAATGACATCACCTAGGGTGATATGGATCTACTCTAAGCATGCGACGTGTTATCCAGTCTCGTACCTTTGACATGTATTATGTACCAATCAAAATTTCACACTTGTTGTGCATTGGTGGGGCCACATGTTACCACCTTATTTAATGACAGTAAAGTCATGGAGACCACCGAGTTCAAAAATTTGGTGTTCGAAGGAAATATGGGAGGAAGTTGAAAAATCCTCTGAAGCCCGAAGCTCTAGAGTGCCAGAGTTATGAAACCTTGAAGGATCACTTTTTCAATACTTCGTTAATTCGAGGTTCAAGAAAATCACAAAGTATTGAGGTAGAAACCTCTAAAGTCCAAAGTTTCGAAGTCACAAAAGTAACACAATCTGCTAACGTCACTTGGGGTGACATGAACACATAGGATAATTTCCACGTGTCATCATTTTTCAATCATTTCAAATACCTTTATTTCCTAATTAAGATATGACACATGTCATCTATTGTACTGCACCACGTGTCTTCTATGTAATTCTTCCAAATAGCACCCTAGTACATGGATGTTGACAAGACTCCAGCAGTTGGTTAGTCCATCATTCAGGAAAAATAAGGGAATAGGAAGGAAAAACCTCGGAGACACACACCTAACCAAAGGAGACAGCTGGAAAAGCATCAGCGCACATTTTGAAGTGTTTTGAATATTAATGAATGGACATTAATGTAATATCTAGGGAAGTGTACTTACTTTTGTGTTTTGTAGATTGTAAACAAATCTTGAGCGTTGCTCTCATTTGTCAAATGTAGAGGCATTTATGCGTAATGAATGAAAGTAGGTAGATTTAATTTAATATATTAGACATTTTTAGGAGCATAGGAGGTAGGAGGGAAAACAGATGATAGACACCCTCAACCCTTGTATCATTGTAACATAATTATGAATTCATAAGCTATAGAGTTGCAGAGAGGAATATAGGAGGACAAAGAATTTTATGCATTTTTAGTTGCTATTGGCCATGTACAGAAGCACTGGATTTAATAGAAGAAAGTTTTGATTCCAATCTATATGTTTGTTATGGCTGTTGGAACCACCTGTTAAATGGTATGTTGCAGACTTGTTTCCATTCTCTACGTGCATTCTATTTCAATGCCAATGTGTGTGTGTATGCTCTAGAATTCTATGTTGAATGTTTGAATTCTAGATAAGGGGTGAATGAGTTTCAGTTGTTTCTCTTTCTGAGAGCTCCTACAAAGAGTGTAGTGGAGGGTCCACAAGGAGTGCATAGACCATGTTCTTTGTTTCATGTTAGGACCCTTAGAGGAGATTCAAATTGTGTCTTTACAAGAAAAGAGTGCTAGCAGAGCATAGAGCTATGCAAGGTGTGAGCAGGCCGGGTGGAGTCTTGGATTTTACAAATCCAAGAGAGAAATTGAGAGACTGTTGTCACAAGGAGTGTACGAAGTCAAAGACCCTAAATAACCAGAGGTTATTTGAGAATTGTCGCAAGGAATGCGTGCAGGGACCCTTCTGGAGGCCTTGAGTTTGCATGTGGAAGCTCAGGAGGGTTAGAACCTCTCAATTGTTCCAAAGGGAGACAGAGATTGAATTGGTTCACAGGAGTTAAGTCCTGGAGGAAGGACGCTAGGTTATCTGGATAGAAGTCCTTGAGAAGTTGAATCGGACAGTTGAATCGCTTCATGAGGAAGTGAAAAAATACTGTGAACCATTGGATCTCTTAGAACAATGAAGAGATTAGGACTGAGTGTCTTTCAACACCCATAATCTCAGGAGGAATAGTGACCATCAGATCCGGATCAATAAGAATCATTGATCTTGTATGTGAATTCGTGTATCGGAATTTGGAGAATCGAGTGACCAGTGGTTTGGGTCAAGTGTAGTAGATTTCTATTTGGAAAAATCATGATATAGCAAGGAATGTTGGATCAAGGGAGGTACACAGTCGTCGATCTCGCTAGAGTATGACTTCGGAGCCGAGGATCCATAGAGGAAGAGGAACGGATGTTGGTTTCCCACTTGAGTCGCGAAAGCCAAAAAATTCATGTGGATAGGTGGCAAGAACTCACCCCGTAAGTAGATTAAAGTAGAAGTGACAGGTGGCGTGTGCCCATCACTTTGGGTAGAGTTAAACTTCATTGAAGGACAACATTTCAGGGATTCGCAAGGGGAGGGCACGAGAAGTTGCTGCTCCAACTCGCGAAGTCGTGAGTTGCAAAAGGTGCTTCCATAAGGATTGGTTGTGGTCCTATAGGAAAAGGGTATGAAGAGAGGGTCTTACACCTTAGCCCATTTTCATTTCGCATTTCAGCTATTGCCAAGGGCCAAGGCATAGTATTCGAAGTGCTCCAACTCACGAGACCTGAAATCTTTCATGGGCTTAGGCAAGGAGCTTAATTAACCCTTGTAGAGGTTTAGAGAAGATCCTATATGGATCTCATCCTAAGGGAAAGACGTCTGCACCAAAGTGATAAGCCTCAGATAACTTTGCTAGTTCATCCTTTAGAGGAAATACTAGATGTTGCAGTCAGAAGCCCCAAATCCCAGAGCCTTGAAGCTCCAAAGAAGTACCCTCCAGAAGCCTGACACTTCGATGTTCAGAGAAAATTAAAGATGGTAGAAGGAAAACATCCAAAGCTCAAAATTATAGAGCCTCAAATCTCCCAAGGATTCGAATAATCAACTATCTACTAGCGCTTGGTCACATGAGAATGGGGGCCAAAGAAAAGGGGCTAAATGCCCAAAACTTGTTTTAAAGAAAGAAAAGGGCTTAGGAAGGAAGATGTGGGGTTTTGATTGTTCGAACCTACATCATAAGTGGTAAAGAAGGTATGTGAACCTTATGAGTGGATCCAACAAAGTTCCAAGAGCTATTTTTTCTTTGAGAAAGGAGAATAATTGCATAGGGATTGCATCACAAAAAAGGACAATTTTCAATTGTTCATAACTTTCTTCTCGAGACTCGGAATTGAGCAAGGAAGCAGTCATTGGAAAGGTCTTAGAAAACAGGATTCCAGGTATTCCATCATAATTGAATATTGATCATCTTATATCATAGGAAGTCATAAAGAAGATTTTTAGTGACAAAAAAAAAAAAAAATTGTGCATATGTTACCGAAATGGTATATGATGGTTCTAGCTAACAAGAATTTGTTGTATTCCTATTTTTGGATGTAATGGCTACATTTGAAACCAAAAAAGTGCTAGATATGTATATAGATCGAATAAAGAAGGACAAATATAGTTCGTCATTTTACATATGGGATCTTTCAGAATTTATTGGATCAGATGTTGGGTTCAATAAGCAACATGGAAAACCCAAATGGAATTTTGGTTTGAGGAAGACCTATTCTATACATATTGATAGATAAAAATGCTAGTATTTTGATAAAGAAACACAGAATTTATGCATGGATAAAGTGAAAACATATCCAAACATAAATCCTACAGGTTGGAGACATCACCTGCATTATTTCTATCAGAATGCTGAGTGGAAGCATGGTATGAAGGTCATCAAATATGGCATGAAAAAATTTGAATATGCATGTCATGTTGAAAAATAAGATGGGTCAAGACAGGAGAAAGTAATAGTCATCAAGAAAATCCAAGTGTTGATATGATCAGATAAGGAAATGCTAAATCAACTGCCTCAAGAAATAAATTGGTGTTAGATGACCAAGGCTACTCATAGAACATGACTGGAAATATAGTTTGTCCATGTAGGAATTGGATCAGAAGAATCCAAGTAATAGGGGAATGCTGAAAATTAATATCAGCATAATATGTGGTTGCAAGTATGCAAAGTAGACAATGAAATATTCCAAGATTGAGTCAAGTCCTTGAACATATTAAGATAATGAAAGAAGAAATCATGAGGTAGATATCAAGATAATAGGAATGGATGAAAACACTCTAGGATGGACAATAAGAATAGAAGAGGATTGTTGATGCATTCCAAAGGTTTTGAAGATATTTCCACAATAGCATGGAGATGTGAAAGCCAAGAAAGAATGCAAAAAGAAATGAATCTCTATAGAGAATCAGTAAGGAATCATGAAAAATAAAATTTTTATATGCATGGTTTTGAATGAAAATGAGATGATGCCTAAGAAGAATCCAAATTAAGTGGCATAGAGTCATGAGTGACATCCCTATATCTTCAAGGTATCACTTGAAATTATGATGGTAAAGTAGAAGTAGTGTTGAGCACCTTCAATTAATTCTACGCATCTAGCAAAGGAGACATATGTGCATCCTTACAGTATGCTAGAGATTGGCTATGCAAGTCAAGTTTGAGGCTAGTTGGCAAAGAGAACATAAGGGTACTAGAAACCTCAAGTACTAAAGAATTCATTCAGGAAAGGGATGAAGAAGTTCAGTCCCGAAAAATAAAAGGATGTTGAAGATCCAAAGTCTATAAGACAACATGATTGGAATTATTATTCATCCAAGTATGAATTGAGATAGATGGACCCAGGAAATAAATAAAAGATGAAAGTTAATATCAGCTTAGCATTTTGATGGAAAATAAAAGGCATCCAAGAGTGTTTTGTCTAGAAATTGCTCAGGTCAGATATAATCATGCACAATGATCATAGTGGGAGAACAAGAAGATTCAGGAATACAGGAAGAATTGAAGACTTTTGCGATCAACAAGAAAAGTGATACAAGAAGAAAGAGGTTGTTGTGATTACTGTAGAAGTAAGTATGATATTTCTTGTTGGGATAGACATAAAGAGAGAATGATTTCATGTTGGCAAGTGTTTTTGATAATGTTGCTACAAATGGAAGGAATAAACAGAAAGACGAAGTGTTGGTTATAATACTGATAAAATAGGAATGAAATCTTCTATTGTCATCAACTAATCAGGTAACATCAAATTCATTTAATGGAAACTATGCAAGGAAGTATTTCTCTTGAAATTATGGTGCATTGCCAAGGGGAAATCTAGGTGAGAATTTCCCCAGATTGAATTTTTATAATAAATGGTATGGTATTGTTTAAGTTCATTAATAGGAATAGGTTACCACTAGGTGTGGTAAAGGCTAGAGGCCTTTAATAATTATCAAAGCTTCTTAGCTTTTGAATGCACACACTGACATAGTATCATGTCATGTAAATTTGGTTATGAGGTAATAACCAAAGAAATAAAAGATAAGAACTTGTTATAGGAATGGATGCCAGGAAAGCTAGTCATGTATGAGACCATGACATGGTCGGATATGGAGAAGTATGGATATGGAAAGGTTATATACCACATAAATACCAAAATCTTCCTGCCTTTAAATAATGCTTGGACATCAACCTTTTCTCTAACACTAATGTGCACCACATAATTATATTCTTGGTGTAGTGTTTGGGTCAAAAAGGAAGACATCCAAATGATTGAGAAGACAATGAGAAGTGTGTGAAGAATGTGTTAAGATACATGACTTAGATAAAGAGCATTCTAAACAATCAATGCAAAGGTGCATTGGATATATATGCATTGGGAGTTGTACTGATGCCTAGTAAGTGGCAGAGTTTCACTCATACATGATAGAATTGTATAATTAAATGCATTTGTTGAATGTGTTTTGTGAGTCCATGCATATATATTATTGCATGGAAATAATTATACTAATGGTTGAAATGTTTCTAACTCGTGGATTTGATAACATTTCAGGAGTTGTTAGACATTGCATTAGGACATTTGCAAGTCAAGTAGTCACATGAGCATTGACTACAGGAAAATTTATGTTCAGAAAAAGAATTAATGAACTTACTAATATTAATTATGAGCATTCGTATGCATATAAGGATAATTCATTCTATCTAATAAATTGTTTTGTAGTTATGATTGAATTGTTAGTTATAGAAAATTCTACAAACACTTCATAAGGTTTTTGTATATATTGCAACAAGAGTATGATGTACATGAAATACTGACAATTTGTTGGTTGAATGAAAGATAGAAGAATTGTAGGAAAAATGGTATTCATCATGGTGATTTTTGAAATCCTATTATTGCAACAACAATGAAAAATTCTGAAACTGAATTTCATATTTTGGGGAAAAGTTGAATTACTTATGAAATAAATTTGAGTTCTAAAATGAATTATTTTTTGTTCTCTCATGATAACTGCATGTGTGTGATGCGGATAAGATAATATTGATTAAATTTGGAATGTTGGGAAAGAACAACTATTTTTTAGGACACTAAAGCCCTATAATTGTAGAACCTTGATGGGGTTCTGGTAATGGGTTAGCGCTCTCCTTGTGTGTGAAAGCCTTGGAAATATGGATCATTGAGGGACTGCATAGCAGTGAAGGGATGCATGAGCCTAGAAGGGTGAGTGCAACAAGGATGAGTCAACTCAAGGATTCTTACGGCATGGTAGCTTCCATAAGGAGGGTGTGTCAAATGGAACAATGAGCTGAATTATTTCTGGAAGTAGGTCTATGGAATAGAGAAATTGACTTCCAATTGTAGTATGAATACCAAAATTAGTGCTGGAAAGTAGAGCACCAGATGGATAACAATCTTCCAATAGCTAAATCTTGGATATTTTTGAATAATTTTAATTGTACATGTATAAACAAGTTTCACTAAGGACAGTGCAAAAACAAGGGGAGGGGATTGTAATATCCCAAGACCGAGCCCCAGTTGTAGTTGGGAATGTAAATATGTTTTTTAGGCTGATGAGACAAGTGATTATAATCTAGGAGGCTTATGTCATGATTAGACCAAAGATCCTAGATGCTAAAGGCCAATGAGCCTATTTTTGTACATTTAAATAGTCATATTATTAATATAAATACACCGTTGCATGTACATCGACCATGATAAAAGAGAATGGGGGACTAAGATCCACTAGGTAGGGAAAGGGAATGGGATAAGATGCTAGGAAAAAGGGCTAAGATTGAGGGTGTATCTCTAAGGAAATATTATAATATATTTCCTAAAAGACTAAGGTTGGACATAACCTATGTTATCCTAATTTCCTTTGGGAAAAGGAACGAGCTCCAGGATAACCATGTGTCAATCTTGGTGCATGTAAGTTATATGTGGGAAATCAGTTTGTTTTGGGGGGTTCTCTTCCATTCTGGCCATTCCTCCTAAGAAATCACACATTCATATAGGAAGCCATTACCTCCATTGTTGATTTTTGAGCATGCATGCACATCTAAAAACTACACGCATTTGGGAGCCATCTCTCGTGTTTTCTTATCATCAGCTGAAACCTATGATCCTCCTGGGTGGAATAGCACACCTATTCCTACCTAATATTTTTTTGTACTTTCCTGTTATGAGCATATCCTATTTCCAAACCTGAAGGTTGTGGTTTCCAATTTTACCTATGCATTAGTTGAACATTGAAGATTTTTTCACCTAAGCCTGTTGCTGGTTATCTAGGAGCGAGAGTGAAGAGGTGGGTTGTCAAGACCATGGAATGAAGAGACAGCTTGTCAGGCTTGTGAGAACTCTCTCTAGGTGAGAGAGTTTTCTAGAAAAGAAGAAGTAGGTTGTTAGGCCTATGAGAAACTCTCTCCAGGTGGGAGAGATTGTTGGGGAAGTGATTTCTCCTGGAGGGAGCCAGGCAACAAATATAGTTCTCTGAGAATTCTTGTATGGCCTGTTGATGAAGCACTAGAAGGGAAGTGGGTAAATAGAAGGACTATTGAGAAGATAATGGGAACACTTCCTAGGGTGGGACATGCATGTGGGGAATGACAAGTTGTAGGTTGTGTGTATAAGTTGGCTCATGGGAGGGAATCCTTCCTTGTTGACTGTGTAGCATCCCATTGTCTCAGCCTAGCCTTGGAATATCTTTACTTGGGTGGAGTTTACTCCCAAATCGAGGGTGACCCACTACTAAGAGTGATGAGAAGTGTGGTCTATTTATAGGAGGTTCTTGGAAGGTATGCATGCAATTGGTGGTCTTCTACAAAAAGATAAGTACCATTTCTATGTTCATTTACATGATGTGTATTTGTACATCTCTAATATTTATAAGTATTTCCCGTATATGCTATATGTGTAGGATTACTGTTATTTCCAAATTAATTTTTATATTAGCATAATGTAATTGCATGTTAATTTATATATGTATGATGTTCCGCAAGAGTTTCTATGTGCCATGCCCCAACAAGTCTATGGTTGGGTATGTTACATTTTGGTTATTAGAAGCTCAGTAAGAACATGTTTTAGGTGGCATGGACCCACCTAGGTGGTCAAGGGTGTTAAAATATGGTATCAGAGCATGAAATATTTTTGGTGGGATGACTGGATTGGGAGGTTGGGGTATGTTACACTGAAACTTAAACAAGCTAGACATACTGGAAAAAAAAAAAGTGAGGAACAAAAAGTAAAAAAAAAAACAAGAAATCTATTTATCTACAAGGGAGCATAAGCCTCGAAGTCTAGCTAATGTAGTATTTAAGAATTTATCCATTAACGGGGAGAGTTTCATCTTCCCCCTAAATATTTTGTAATCGAAAGGTACCTTGGACAATCTTTTATTTGATAATGTAAGGACCAAGCCATAGTTGTTGGAAGTTTGAATGTTTCCCTTTATCTTTGTGTGGCTTGTACCATTTGAGACTAAAACACCAACTTGGAATTATTTCTCACCAATAAATTTCTTATCAAACCATTTTTTTAATGTCAGTTGGTGAGTTTCAAACTTGCATTTGGATTTAGCACGACTTTGTTATAAGCTTAGCAAGGTACTTATACATTGTTGAAAGACAGGGCACTCTCTTCCTCAAGATTGTTGTGTGAGTTGTAGGGAAGGAATGTAGATATTCAAGGGTAAGACAAATTATTTCCCATATACAAGAAAATATGGATAATTCCCTATGGAAGCCTTAGGAATGACATGATCATCCCAAAGGGAATTTGATAAGGGATGGTATCAATTTCTCTTGCCGTTGACCACGGTTTGTTTGAGGATACAGATTATATTTTTGTTTGTGGATTTTTCCAAGCCATTTCCCTGAGGATAATAGTTGGCCTAGTATTTACAAACAATCCCTTTCTCTAATGAAAACTTATATAATTTTAAATATGAAAAATAAATTACATCATCAAACACTAGACAGATAGAAATTTTGAACCTTGTGATGATATATTGTTCAAGAAAAATAATCACCACCTCTTCATTTACTTTGACCAACGGTACTTCTTCAATTCAATCTGTAAAATAATAAGTAGCGGTTAGAATGTACCTGTGTTTCTTGGAGGAATTGTAACAACCCTAGTAGAATATATGTTTAGGGAATTATCAAGTAAAAATTAATTAGGGGAATAATTGTCTTAACATGGTATTAATTAAACAAGATTGGTATAATGATACTAATTAAATATTTATTATTTAATTAATTGTTATAATTTTAATTAAATTAATTACCTATCACATTGAATGAACAGGGTAATAAATTTAAAAGAGTTAATAAATTATATTGTTAAAAAAAAAGGGTTATGTATATGGAAGGGATAAGGGGCATTAATAAATGGATAGGGAACATTAATAAATTGGATAAGGGGCATTAAATATGTGGATAAGGGAATGAATGCGGGGATAAGGAAATAAATGAGGAGAAAGG
>JZKD02S0351281.1:0-18965 GCA_000966675.3 Picea glauca
TGATAATAGAGGTAACTTCAGGAGACCAAATAATGCTCCCCAAATCCTTCCCAAAGATCCTAGAAACAAAGAGAGAGATGATCAAAGGGTACAAACTCCTTTACAGAACAACCTGGTTGTTGATGAAGAAGGAGAGGAGGAAGAAGATGATCCCAAGATTCATTGCTTAGGTGACACATCCCCATCCCCTCACTTGACTCAATCTGCTTATGAGAAATCCTTGATGGATATTCAGATAAATGAATTGAGTAGGGGAGAGAAATCAAAATAAAGGACTAATAGATATAATTTGAGATCCAAGAAGAATTAAGAAAAAACTGTTGCCCCTAATAAACCTGCCCAAAAAGAAAATTCTGCCAGGGTTGTGACAGTTAGCAATAAGGAAAAAGATACTCAATGTTCACAAGTTCTAGTTAGAAATCCTACTCTTGAAACCAAAGAGATCCTGAAGTCTTCTTCTTCCTTCATCTTTGAGAATAAGATCCAAAAAATAAAGATCCCTGTACCTTTTTTGGAATTGATAAAAAATGAAGAATTAAAAAAATATCTCTCCAAAATGTTACAGCCCGAAGCCTCTCCAAGTGCCATTGATTCAGTAAAACTACAAGATGAAAAACCAACAGTGATCTTGGGTCCATTGATAGAAGATAGAGATGATTTATCCCCTCCTTTCTATACATCATTGGATATTCATGATAAGGTGTTTCATAATTGTTTGATGGATTCAGGGGCATCCCACAATCTCATGCTAAAAACTGTTATGAATGAACTTGGGTTAGAAATCACAAAGACTTACCATGAATTATATTCTTTTGACTCCAGGAAAGGGAAGTGTCTTGGAGTCATTAAGGATTTGGTTGTGACTCTATTTCAACTTCCCATGAAAAGCGTAGTCATGGATATCGTGGTGGTTGATGTTCCACCCAAGTTCAAAATGCTCTTGTCAAGGTCTTGGATAAAAATACTTGGGGGAACATTCCATATGGATATCTCATATGCTACTATTCCTATTTTTGGGGGAGAGCATAGAAGACTTTACAGAGAATCTCAATTGGCTTACATCATTAGTGATGAAGAAAACCCCACAAATCACCCTATTTTTTATTTTGATACCGATTTGGGATCTAGCATTTTGTAGCTCACTAATGCTCCTGAAACTCCTCTTGAAATAAAAAAAAAATCTGTTACCTTTTGTGAGGAGTCTCCTCTAACCACCTGTTTTTGGAAGATGTTATTTGATGGAGCCTCCTCTAAGGAAGGTGCTGGTGTTGGAGTGGTCTTTGTCTCACTAGCTCAAGAGACTATATCTTTGTCATACAAACTAGAATTTGAAACTACTAATAATGTGGCAGAGTATGAAGCTCTTGTGTTGGGACTGAGGACTACTAAAGACATGGGGATAGAAGAGGTATCGATATTTGGGGATGATGAATTTATAGTCCATAAGATTAAAAATATTTATCAAACAAAGCACCCTAGGCTTAGATCTTACAAGATTGAAGTGTGGCACTTGGTGGACATTTTTTTCTCAGCTTTTAACATTTCATTTATTCCTAGATAAGAGAATACCATGGTTGATTATTTGGCTGTATTAGCAAGCAATTTCAGTCCCCATACCACCTAAACTCAAGTATGATGTAGAAGTCAAGTACATGCCTTCTATACCTGACAATGTAAAATATTGGAAGGTGTTCGAAGATGATCTAGAACTTAAAAAATTCCCCGAGACTGTTGATGAGTTTTCTGCATTACACATTGATCAAGATCATGATTATGAAATTAATACTCATGCTGATGTTTTCTTTAATAAAATTTCTAATCATCATATTGTGCAGCTACCTAGCAATCACATTCCAAAAGGACTAGTTCCTTTGGAAATATTATTTGACGGAAATGATGTGGCAGTGAAGGGGGAAGTGTCCACTAATGATGTTGACATAACTGAGTGCAATTTGGCCATAGAAAAGGATCCAAAATATGTCAAGTTGTCAAGTAGCCTATAAAGAGAGGAGAGGGAAGAATATACTGAGTTGTTAAAGGAATTTTCTGATGTATTCTCTTGGAATTATGAAGATCTTAGAACTTATGACACCATCATTATAGAGCACAAGATCCCATTAAAGGAAGAGACCAAACCCTTCAGGCAAAATTTGAGGAAAATAAATCCTATGTTGTTGGCTTTCATGGAGAAAGAGGTAAAAAATCTTTTAGATGATAAAATTATTATTCCTTTGAGGTATTCTAAATGGGTGGACAACTTGGTCCCGGTGAGAAAAAAGAATGGAGAAATCAGACTTTGCGTTGATTTCCGAATTCTGAACATAAGTTCTAAAAAGGATAATTACCCTCTGCCCAAGATGGAGCACATATTACAGAGTGACATGTGAAGCCAGGATGTCCATGATTGATGGTTTTTCTGGTTATAATCATATTTCAATTTTACCAGAAGATAGAGAGAAGACTTCCTTCACCACTCCTTGGGGTACGTTTATGTATGCTAAGATGCCCTTTGGTTTGATGAACACAGTGGGAAACCTTTCAACGAGATATGGACATAGCATTTATTGGAGAGAAGGAAAACTTTGTTGTTATCTATTTAGATGACATAACTGTGTTCTCTAAATCTAATAAAGAACACTATGATTATCTAAAAAAGGTTTTCTTGAAAATGCAAAAAATTTGGTCTCTCTTTGAATCCAAAAAAATCATTGTTTTCCATGAAGAAGGGGAAATTATTGGGGCATATTGTGTCAGATGAAGGGGTAAGGATTGATTCCATCAGAGTTGAAGCTATCCAAACCTTTCCACTTCCTAGATCCAAAAAGGAGGTTCAATATTTTTTGGGAAAAATTAATTTTTTGAGAAGGTTTGTGTTAAATTTTGCTGAGTTGGTCAAGTATATCACAACCATGTTGAGGTAGGATAATGAAATCAAATGGACTGCTGAGTATCGTAATTCTTTTGATCAGATAAATAAAGCCTTGACTCAAGCCCCGGTCCTTATCAGTCTAGACTACTCCAAGGATTTTCTTATTTTTTCTTTCGCTTCATTTGATATAGTAGCAATTATTTTATTGCAGAAGAATGCTGAAGGCTTAAAGAAACCCATTTCTTTTTTCAGCAGGGCATTGCGAGATGTTGAATTAAAATATGACATCATGGATAAGGAAGCCTATGCATTGGTTAAATCTCTCAAGTCCTTCAGAGTTTATGTGCTGCATTCAAGAGTCACTGCTTATGTCCCATCATCTATTGTAAAGGAAATTATTATTCAGCCTGATATAGACGGGAAAGGAGTAAGTGGATTGCTAAAATCCTTGAATTTGATTTTGAAATTAAGCCTACCAAATTGGTTTAAGGCCAGGGGTTATCCAATATGTTGGATGAATCAAATTTCTCAACATTGGGGGTAAATTTCATCAACTCATGTTCAAAAAATCAGCAGGCTGAATTGATTGATAAAGGTTCTCAAATCACAACTGCATTGGCAGATTATAGCTGGTAAAAGGACATTATATTTTTTCTACATAATTACAACCTTCAGATGGTATGGAAAAGAACAAGGTCAGAGCCTTAAAACTCAAATCAATAAAATACTACCTTTTTGATCAAGTTTTGTATTGGAAAGACCCATTAGGAGTGATTTTGAGGTGCCTAGACCCACAAGAAGCCCAAAATATTATGTCTAATTTTCATGACAGTTTATGTGGGGGGAATCATTATTGGAGAACCATGACATACAAGATTCTCAGGGTTGGGTACTTCTGGCCTAGTCTGTTCACCGATGTTTGTGCTAAGATCAGAGCTTGTGTTAAATGTCAGCAATTCTCTGGAAAGTAGCAGCTCAAGTCTTTTCCATTAAAGCTTGTGGTAGCTTCATGATCCTTTCAACAGTGGGGCCTAGAATTTATTGGGGAAATTCATCCCACTTCTAGTGGTCAACATAGATGGATATTGACTACTACATATTACTTTACTAAGTGGATAGAAGCTATCCCTACAAGGAATGCTTCCCACAAAGTGATCATTGGTTTCCATGAGGACATTATGGCAAGGTTTGGGTGTACGAACATAATTGTCACTGATAATGCTGCATCTTTCAAGGATGAACCATTGATTCAGTTCTGTGAATAGTTTGGGATCACATTGGTTCACTCTACCCCTTACTACCCCCAAGGGAATGGGCTTGAAGAGTCCTCTAACAAAAGCCTTATAAAGATCATTAAAAATATGTTAGAGGAGAACAAAAAGGCATGGGACTCAAAAATCAAGTTTGCTTTGTGGGCTGACAGAGTGACAACAAAGTGGTCCTATGGCCTTTCTCCTTTCCAGCTGGTGTATGGCATTGAGGCCATTTTCCCTTCTTAGCTTGCCTTACCTATGGCAAAATTATTCCAATATTACCAAGGGGAGCCAGATCATATGATCAGAAGGATTCAATAGTTGGTTGAAGTGCAATAGACTTGAGAGAAGCTTGTAAATAAAGCACATGATCATCAACTAAAGATCAAACATGTGTTGGACAAGAAAGTGAACAAAGAGGATTTTAAATTGGGAAATTTGGTGCTTAAGTGGGATGCATCGAAGCAAGATAAAGGCAAGCATAGTAAATTTGAAGATTTATGGATCAATCCCTTCAAGATTTCTGAGGTATTCTCTAATAACACTTTCAAGTTGTAGAATATGGAGAATGAAGAAGTTTTTGGTGGCCCTGTCAATGGGAATTTTCTGAAAAAGTACTTTGCTTGAGCCTTGAGTGGTTTTTCATGCCATTGTAAATATCATCTTTATTTTATTTTTGTTTCAATAACCGACCCCATAGCCCTCGGATAAGGAACTAAATCTACTCATTCTTGGCATCCCGTAGTGGGCATGCCATTCCCTGTGGAGCCAATGTTATCACACTAAGTTGCCTTGGGTTTTTTAGTTTGTTTTCATATTTTTCTAAGACTTAGATTTTAATTTTTTAATTTCATCCCTTTTAAGAAATGTGTTTGTTAGGACCCCCTTGATAAATAAAGTGTCGAGTCATGACTTATGTTTTGATCCTCATTCGAATTTGGAGTTACGGCTGTTTTTTTTCATGACTTAACTTTGATCCCCCTCATGATTTGTCACTAGGATCGATTCACTCCACAAATATCTTGATTTGATAGGCCATTTTCCTCACTCATGCCCTCGTAGCCCTGCCTTGTTATCCTTTGATTACCTGTCCAATCATTTTTTGAAATGGAGCGCTACCCACTCATCAGGGGTTTTCATAGTTCCTTTCTCGTCCATCATATTCCACCATGATTTATAATTACAATGATGATGCCATCTTCATTTTTTTTAGCGCTAGGAGTTGGTTAAAATATGCTTTCAAGATATCGTATTTACGAGCTCTGATAACGGTTTGTGATTTTTGAAAAACTCAAGCTCGCTGCACTACGCAAACTCTTAGTTTTGACCAGTCGACAACAATGCTACTAGATCCAATGATGAGGTATATTCGGAGNACTTAGATTTTAATTTTTTAATTTCATCCCTTTTAAGAAATGTGTTTGTTAGGACCCCCTTGATAAATAAAGTGTCGAGTCATGACTTATGTTTTGATCCTCATTCGAATTTGGACTTACGACCATTTTTTTTCATGACTTAACTTTGATCCCCCTCATGATTTGCCACTAGGATCGATTCACTCCACAAATATCTTGATTTGATAGGCCATTTTCCTCACTCATGCCCTCGTAGCCCTACCTTGTTATCCTTTGATTACCTGTCCAATCATTTTTTGAAATGGAGCGCTACCCACTCATCAGGGGTTTTCATAGTTCCTTTCCCATCCATCATATTCCACCATGATTTATAATTACAATGACGATGCCATCTTCCTTTTTTTTAGCGCTAGGAGTTGGTTAAAATATGCTTTCAAGATCTTGTATTTACGAGCTCTGATAACGGTTTGTGATTTTTGAAAAACTCAAGCTCGCTGCACTACGCAAACTCCCAGTTTTGACCAGTCGACAACAATGCTACTAGATCCAATGATGAGGTATATTCGGAGGCCGGGATGCTCGTGAATCCTTCCTGAAATATGACTAAGGATTCAGACAGATTTTATTCCACAGGTATTCCATGTTTCCTCCTCGGCACATAATTTTCAAAGAGAGTTTGTGCTCAAAATTTTGGATTATCGGGCTTGCATAGTTAAAGGAGACCTTTCCTCACACCATTATATCCTTGTCGCCTCTCCTTTCAAACCTATAAATTTCACTACCTGCATGTCGAAGTCTGATACATCTGCCCACCATAGCTACTAAGCTCACAACATCCAAGCATTTCTATCCTCTGCATAGGCAGTGAACTACCTAGAGGCGCTGCTTAACCACACCGTTTCTCCCCTGCCTCATCTAACACTTAAGTCGAGCATTTTCTACCCAGTTTTAAAGGCCAATTATAGGGTATCCTCTCTTTTTCTAAGTGTTTACACCTGCACAAATCCAAGGGGGGGATTTCCAAAGCCAGTTTTAGCTTACTAGCAATCAATATGGTTTAAGAGAATTTCTTGTAAAAGTGTAGCCTTGTCCAGTTGAACCTTGACTTTAGGTCCTCCTGGTTATTACCATATCATAGACATAACAATCTCTCATCCTAAACTATGGAGACTTCTCTGATGAAGAAGTCACACAAGGGGGGTAAGGTAGTTAGAACTGAACTCATGGATATGCATCTTTTTGAGATAGATCCAATGGCAAGAGAAGTACTTCAAAGAGTGGGATTCATCTCCTTCTTCTAGAATATGCAAAGAGGTCATCCTGAGGTGAAAAGGAAGTTTGCCTTACATTTTGATGCCCGAAATACCAAGGTAGGGGATTTAGAATTTGAGGTGATCGAGGCCTCTATTTCAGCTACGACAAAAATCCCTATCATAGGTGAGAAATGGTTTAAAGACATGGCTTTGAATGCATCCTATGCCAAAGATTTCCTTAAGCCTGAAAATCAAGCTGGTGATTTGTCTAAAGGTGTGCCAAGGAATTTGAGCAATTTGACAAGATATTGAGGATCAATCAGAGATACTTTACATGTGATGGGAGGTTCAACACATTATACCAGTACCATATAAGGCTTCTACTGCATTTTACTGGTAAAATTGAAATGAATATTCTGTACTATTTGCTAAGGAGCATAGGCAAGATGTTCGACAGGGTTCAATCCAAGACTAAGGATGTGGATACTAACATATTTCACTCTGTATTGATTAGAATTCTAGTTTCTGAAGAACTGGGTAAGAAAGATATCTCATGGGAACATTTTGTTATTTCTTTTGACTTCAAGTTGGATATAGCATCCACTCCTCAGTCGCAGAAAGCAAGCCCTTTATCATCCACCAACACTGCTAAAGTAGGTACCAACAAGAGGAGAAAGGGCAGAGTTCCTGTTCAATATTCAGAGGTCATCAAGAAGGTCACAAGAACTGAGGAGGAAGCTTGCCATTCCCCACAGAGAGTTTTTTCACCCCCTCCTCCACCAGAGTTAGAAGAAGTTCCTTCTACTACTAAAACTACATCAAAGAAAGGGAAGAAGCTACACTTCTCCTCATCTCCTCCAGCATCCAGTACCAAGGTCAGGAAACCTTTCACAAGATCATCAGCTCCTAAAGAGGTTGTTGAAGAACAATCCCTACCAAAAGCCTCTATCCTACAAAAGAAGAAATGTAAAGGTATTGTAAAGCATGTGGAGAAGAAAGAGGAAAGATAAAAGAAAAGGTATCAAGAAGCTTGATGAGATAGACAAGGAAATTCCTATGCAGTAGGAAGAGGATACCATGAAAAATCCTGTTGATACTGTTCATGTCACTACTCCACCTGACAGCCAGACATTCAAAAGATTAATCAGGCAACTTAGGGATGTTAGGAAGGAGGTGGCTCGGTTGAAAGAAGAAGCCATGTCTGACATATTTAAGATGAAAGAACTCATGGATTCATACATCCACACCCTTGACCTAACAAGGTTTGCAGAAATAAAGGCCCAACCTCTCCATAGGCAGATCAAAAACATTTATAGGCAGAACATATACTTTCAGTCTCAGAACATAAATCTCAAAGGAGATTTGCAACATTTTCAAGATGAAGCGTCTCAAAGGAACTTGCAGGTATTGGTTGAAGCTGCTATTGAAAAGGACACACCAACAACCAAGGAGAGCATAGCTCCATTGAAGAAGCCTATCACTGCTAAAAGGAAGAAGCTTGTTGTGCCAAAGGAGGATCCTCCTTCTCCAAGAAAGAGTGTCAGGTTAATGAAGTAGCTAGTGAAAGGTGAACTCCATTTTTGAAGATGTTCCCTTTTTGTGAGGATAAACTATTGTTGAAACACTACCTCTGCCACCTATACAGGCTTATAAGTGCTTACTGTTCATATTTTTGGGTTTTTTATGAAGAATTAACTCCTTTGGCAGTAATAGTGTAGACATTCCATAGCGCTATGGCGCTACATAATATTCTATTTTTGATGATCCACCGGTTTTCTACCTACAATGCTGCCGAATCACCTAAAGCTAATGGTGTTGCTACTACCTGAGATTTCTACCCACTCCACACATGTACAAGTGAAGGTGCTACATATTTTGATGGCGCTACCTAAATTTTGACAGAACACACAGGCGGGCGCTACGTAAATTCTCTACTGAATTTCTAGCAAAGATGAAGTTTGCATAGAGACACACCAGAGTGGCTCTATTGAAATTCACTACCTAAATTTTCGCAGAGACTGGAGTCTGCACAGAGGATATGAAGGTTTGGTGCTACCTATTTTTCTACTTGTATAATTTTGAGGTTGCACTACAGAGTCTCATAAAATTTGGTGAAGACACTACAAAGTGCACTACTCACTTTGCTACCCAAATATGCTACCAACAAATATCAGGAATCCAGGAGGGTCAAGCTAACAACTTTTTGGATAGATGATGATGAAGAGAATTTCAGAAACAACAGCTAGCAACATGATGACAACCACTTGCCCTTGAAGGACACATGGAAAACAAGGAGTTGCGCACCAAAGGGAAATCAGTTAGTTCATGGGAAGGAGTCTAGCTCGCACCTCCAGATGCTGCCTCCCTTTTTGTTATAAATAGATAGATGAAATGCTTCAGTAGGTTCGAATGGTTGAGCAAGGCTCCCTTATAATGTAATATTTTGATGAAGTTATTGTGAACTGGTGATGTACTTGATTTGAGACATCTTGGTTAATAGAAATCAACTTCTCTTTCCATCTTATTTGCTTCTGATGCTAAAGTGTTCATGATTTGAATGATTCACTTGAATGGTTGTGGTGATATTATGATGTATGTTTGATTATTATATTATCATGATGTTTCTTTAGTGTCATTAAGTTCTGAACTCAAGAAGATCTTGTGTTAAGAGTCTTTCTTCCTTAGGTTGTTTGCAGACCTGATGTTTACAACAATCCCTACATTCNACTTAGATTTTAATTTTTTAATTTCATCCCTTTTAAGAAATGTGTTTGTTAGGACCCCCTTGATAAATAAAGTGTCGAGTCATGACTTATGTTTTGATCCTCATTCGAATTTGGACTTACGACCATTTTTTTTCATGACTTAACTTTGATCCCCCTCATGATTTGCCACTAGGATCGATTCACTCCACAAATATCTTGATTTGATAGGCCATTTTCCTCACTCATGCCCTCGTAGCCCTACCTTGTTATCCTTTGATTACCTGTCCAATCATTTTTTGAAATGGAGCGCTACCCACTCATCAGGGGTTTTCATAGTTCCTTTCCCATCCATCATATTCCACCATGATTTATAATTACAATGACGATGCCATCTTCCTTTTTTTTAGCGCTAGGAGTTGGTTAAAATATGCTTTCAAGATCTTGTATTTACGAGCTCTGATAACGGTTTGTGATTTTTGAAAAACTCAAGCTCGCTGCACTACGCAAACTCCCAGTTTTGACCAGTCGACAACAATGCTACTAGATCCAATGATGAGGTATATTCGGAGGCCGGGATGCTCGTGAATCCTTCCTGAAATATGACTAAGGATTCAGACAGATTTTATTCCACAGGTATTCCATGTTTCCTCCTCGGCACATAATTTTCAAAGAGAGTTTGTGCTCAAAATTTTGGATTATCGGGCTTGCATAGTTAAAGGAGACCTTTCCTCACACCATTATATCCTTGTCGCCTCTCCTTTCAAACCTATAAATTTCACTACCTGCATGTCGAAGTCTGATACATCTGCCCACCATAGCTACTAAGCTCACAACATCCAAGCATTTCTATCCTCTGCATAGGCAGTGAACTACCTAGAGGCGCTGCTTAACCACACCGTTTCTCCCCTGCCTCATCTAACACTTAAGTCGAGCATTTTCTACCCAGTTTTAAAGGCCAATTATAGGGTATCCTCTCTTTTTCTAAGTGTTTACACCTGCACAAATCCAAGGGGGGGATTTCCAAAGCCAGTTTTAGCTTACTAGCAATCAATATGGTTTAAGAGAATTTCTTGTAAAAGTGTAGCCTTGTCCAGTTGAACCTTGACTTTAGGTCCTCCTGGTTATTACCATATCATAGACATAACAATCTCTCATCCTAAACTATGGAGACTTCTCTGATGAAGAAGTCACACAAGGGGGGTAAGGTAGTTAGAACTGAACTCATGGATATGCATCTTTTTGAGATAGATCCAATGGCAAGAGAAGTACTTCAAAGAGTGGGATTCATCTCCTTCTTCTAGAATATGCAAAGAGGTCATCCTGAGGTGAAAAGGAAGTTTGCCTTACATTTTGATGCCCGAAATACCAAGGTAGGGGATTTAGAATTTGAGGTGATCGAGGCCTCTATTTCAGCTACGACAAAAATCCCTATCATAGGTGAGAAATGGTTTAAAGACATGGCTTTGAATGCATCCTATGCCAAAGATTTCCTTAAGCCTGAAAATCAAGCTGGTGATTTGTCTAAAGGTGTGCCAAGGAATTTGAGCAATTTGACAAGATATTGAGGATCAATCAGAGATACTTTACATGTGATGGGAGGTTCAACACATTATACCAGTACCATATAAGGCTTCTACTGCATTTTACTGGTAAAATTGAAATGAATATTCTGTACTATTTGCTAAGGAGCATAGGCAAGATGTTCGACAGGGTTCAATCCAAGACTAAGGATGTGGATACTAACATATTTCACTCTGTATTGATTAGAATTCTAGTTTCTGAAGAACTGGGTAAGAAAGATATCTCATGGGAACATTTTGTTATTTCTTTTGACTTCAAGTTGGATATAGCATCCACTCCTCAGTCGCAGAAAGCAAGCCCTTTATCATCCACCAACACTGCTAAAGTAGGTACCAACAAGAGGAGAAAGGGCAGAGTTCCTGTTCAATATTCAGAGGTCATCAAGAAGGTCACAAGAACTGAGGAGGAAGCTTGCCATTCCCCACAGAGAGTTTTTTCACCCCCTCCTCCACCAGAGTTAGAAGAAGTTCCTTCTACTACTAAAACTACATCAAAGAAAGGGAAGAAGCTACACTTCTCCTCATCTCCTCCAGCATCCAGTACCAAGGTCAGGAAACCTTTCACAATATCATCAGCTCCTAAAGAGGTTGTTGAAGAACAATCCCTACCAAAATCCTCTATCCTACAAAAGAAGAAATGTAAAGGTATTGTAAAGCATGTGGAGAAGAAAGAGGACAGATAAAAGAAAAGGTATCAAGAAGCTTGATGAGATAGACAAGGAAATTCCTATGCAGTAGGAAGAGGAGACCATGAAAATCCCTGTTGATATTGTTCATGTCACTACTCCACCTGACAGCCAGACATTCAAAAGATTAATTAGGCAACTTAGGGATGCTAGGAAGGAGGTGGCTCATTTGAAAGAAGAAGCCATGTCTGACAGATTTAAGATGAAAGAACTCATGGATGGATACATCCACACCCTTGACCTAACAAGGTTTGCAGAAATAAAGGCCCAACCTCTCCATAGGCAGATCAAAAATATTTATAGGCAGAACATATACTTTCAGTCTCAGAACATAAATCTCAAAGGAGATTTGCAACATTTTCAAGATGAAGCGTCTCAAAGGAACTTGCAGGTATTGGTTGAAGCTTCTATTGAAAAGGACACACCAACAACCAAGGAGAGCATAGATCCATTGAAGAAGCCTATCACTGCTAAAAGGAAGAAGCTTGTTGTGCCAAAGGAGGATCCTCCTTCTCCAAGAAAGAGTGTTAGGTTAATGAAGTAGTTGGTGAAAGGTGAGCTCCATTTTTGAAGATGTTCCCTTTTTGTGAGGATAAACTATTGTTGAAACACTACCTCTGCCACCTATACAGGCTTATAAGTGCTTACTGTTCATATTTTTGGGTTTTTTTATGAATAATTAACTCCTTCGGCAGTAATAGTGCAGACATTCCATAGCGCTATGGCGCTATATAATAGTCTATTTTTGATGATCCACCGGTTTTCTACCTACAATGCTGCCGAATCACCTAAAGCTAATGGTGTTGCTACTACCTGAGGTTTCTACCCACTCCGCACATGTACAAGTGAAGATGCTACATATTTTGATGGTGCTACCTAAATTTTGATAGAACACATAGGCGGGCGCTACCTAAATTCTCTACTAAATTTCTAGCAAAGATGAAGTTTGCATAGAGACACACCAGAGTGGCTCTACTGAAATTCACTACCTAAATTTTCGCAGAGACTGAAGTTTGCACAGAGGATATGAAGGTTTGGCGCTACCTATTTTTCTACTTGTATAATTTTGAGGTTGCACTACAGAGTCTCATGAAATTTGGTGAAGACACTACAAAGTGCACTACTCACTTTGCTACCCAAATATGCTACCAACAAATATCAGGAATCCAGGAGGGTCAAGCTAACAAATTTTTGGATAGATGATGATGAAGAGAATTTTAGAAACAACAGCTAGCAACATGATGACAACCACATGCCCTTGAAGGACACATGGAAAACAAGGAGTTGCGCACCAAAGGGAAATCAGTTAGTTCATGGGAAGGAGTCTAGCTCGCACCTCCAGATGCTGCCTCCCTTTTTGTTATAAATAGATAGATGAAATGCTTCAGTAGGTTCGAATGGTTGAGCAAGGCTCCCTTATAATGTAATATTTTGATGAAGTTATTGTGAACTGGTGATGTACTTGATTTGAGACATCTTGGTTAATAGAAATCAACTTCTCTTTCCATCTTATTTGCTTCTGATGCTAAAGTGTTCATGATTTGAATGATTCACTTGAATGGTTGTGGTGATATTATGATGTATGTTTGATTATTATATTATCATGATGTTTCTTTAGTGTCATTAAGTTCTGAACTCAAGAAGATCTTGTGTTAAGAGTCTTTCTTCCTTAGGTTGTTTGCAGACCTGATGTTTACAACAATCCCTACATTCTTCTCACTGAAGTCTTCCCTCTATTCATACTTACTCCCACTTACTGATTGAAGTTAGCCAAGGCCTTGATTTCTCGTGCATTCTATCCCCAATTTTTGAGTTGGAACATTATCAGCTTGAGTCTTATCCATTTGACTCCTCAAAAGTCTTTTACATTCACATATAACCTGATGGGTATTGGTCTTGCCTTCCATGCAATATGAAGGTGATTCCTAGTGCTAACAGAACCATTCTAGAATTTTTTTTTATTGTGAAAATGGTGAGATGACCTGTAAATAACATACCTTAGAAAGCATTATCAAAAGAATTTGACCTGCCTTGAATTTCGGCCTTCTTTACTTCACCTTCCCTCTGAAATTCAGCTTGGATATCCTTTGGTTACTTGAGTCACTTGTAGATATTCAATATGTTCAATTGTGATTAAAATGAGAGAGCCTTGCCTCTTATTTATACTTTCATGTAGCTTTCTCAAGGGGTTACCTTTTAACCATCTTAACCCACTTTCCTTAATTTAGGGTTAACCCACTTCTAATTTCTCCATTCAATTTATTATTTAAATAATTTCTTTTGTATTCACTTTGAATTATAGTACACTCATCACTTCACTTTATTATTTACCTTATAAAATCTCTTAAACCACTTTGACTACTTTGACCTTTTGGGGCTTCTAGATGACTCATGAGGGTTCTCCAACTTCACATGGCCATAACTCTCTAACCATGAGGAGTTATGTGACGTTCCACATACCACCAGAAATAGAATGACATGTAATATCCATCTAGAATAGTCTTACCTGCAAATATATCAAAAAATCATACAATTATCCATCAAACAATCTTTGGTCCATTACCCAAACCTAGGTTCTCCAACTTCACATGGCCATGACTCTCTAACCATGAGGAGTTATGTGACATTCCACATACCACCAGAAATGGCATGACATGTACTATTGATATAAGATAGTATTACCTTTAGATATATTAAAACTCATAACATTATATATCAAACAAACTTGGGTCCATTACCCAAACCTTTGTGCTACCATAATTCACTACCGAACTTTCTCCAAGGGTTGACATCAATCACTAAGGGTTGAAATCAATCTACAATATCACTCTCCAATGGTTGACATCAATGAAAACCAACAATCCATACCAATTTTCCATCAACCTAAGCCAACTGTTTGACAATCTCCCCCTTTAGCATTGATGGAAACACCAACATTGATGGCAACACTTAGTCATGATAACATTCATGCTTATACTCCTCATCAATATTTCTATCTCTCCCCCTTTGACATCAATGGAAAAGGGTATCTCCCTTTGGGGCTGGTCACCCTGACTGAACTCTCCTTGGGGATGCTCCCCCTATCTACATGCCTTTGATTTTTCTTTGTGTTTATAAGCCTCTGATTACTCTCTCTCCCTTCATATGAATAATATATCCCCCTTTGACGAAGGGTATCACTCTGAATTCATATCGCTCATTCTTCCCTTGTGACAATTTCCTCCCTTGGAAACATGCCTCTATGCTCTCTGTCCAAGAATTTACCTTTGCATCTAATAAATCTCCCTCCCTTTGTTATCAATGAAAAATGTATCTTTCCATACGGGGTTTCTCCCCTTAAATGAACTATCCATGGGGATACTCCCCCTGATTGAACTCTTACCGAAACTGATCTCCCAACCTGAAATGTCCTCTTTATGGTGCTTCCTCATGTAGATATAATACATATAAGATAATCATTCAAAAGAATTCATTTTAGAGTAGAAATTACTCCGAGTCTCTGACGAAGATACTCAAAGGCTTCTCTTGGAAGAGGTTTTTCAAAGATGTCTTCCACTTGTTCTTTTGTGCCCACATATTCAAATTTGATGTTCTTCTCTGCAACCTGTTCCTATAGAAAGTGATACTTGATTGGAATGTGCTTCATCTTGGAGTGCATCATCGATTTCTTTGAGATACTGATGGTTTGTGTATTATTACAATAGATTGGAATGTGATCATAATACTCAACCTATATATCTGTCAGATTTTGTTTCATCCATAGAACCTGTGTACAACATGCTTTTGTTGCAATATATTCTACTTCTGTTGTAGATAAGGACACTGATGATTGTTTCTTGATTAGCCATGATACTATACACTCACCCAAGTAGAAAACTGCTCCACTGGTGCTTCGTCGGTCATCAATGCAAACTGCCCAATCTACATCTGTGTAGGAAATAAGTGATAGGTCCTTTCCTTTTGGATACCATAATCCAAACTCTTTTGTTCCTTTGATATATCTGAAAATCCTCTTTACTGCTAAGACATATGATTCCTTTTGTGTTGCTTGAAATCATGCCACCTGTCCAACTGCCTGCATTACATCTGGTTTGGATGCTGTCACATATAGTAAGCTACCAATCATTGACTTGTATTGAATCTGGTCTATAGACTTTGAATCATCATATTTTATCAACTTGCAATTGGTTTGAATATGAGTGGTAATTGGTTTGCAATCTTCCATTCCGAACCTCTTTATCATTTCTCTGATATACTTAGTTTGAGAAATAGAAATTCCTTGGTTTCTTTGACGTATCTTGATGTAGAGATTGTTATCTGCACTTCCTTTTCATAGTTCGTAGGGAGTTTTGTCATTGTTGTTTTTGAGCATTACTCTGTTTTGAATGTGAAATGTTGTATGCAATGCATGTGTCCAAAAAAAATCTATCAATTTGGAATCCATTAGCATTGTTCGAGCCATTTCCTGTGTAATTATCATCCATTATGATAATGTTATTTTTTCTCTGAACCACTATTTGAACCAATATATGAATCCATGCTCTCATCCATACTGTCCACGACTCTAGCACAACTGTCCATAATGATGACCCATTTATCACTATTCTATCATGAAGTCTTGATTAATCCATCAAATTTTACTTCTGCTAATTGACTGCTCTGGATATGTCTTCTCAAACTCTGTAAGCTTCTTGAAGGATGGTTATTTGGTTTGTCACAACTATCACATAGACTCCCCCCGTCTAATATTCATATTACCTGGGAGTCTCTAAGCCGGATGGCTAAGAACAATTACTTCTCTAATGTGTATTCATCATCATCTTCATTGGAAGATTCATCATCATCTTCATTGGTAGATTCATCATCTCTTTGAGCTCTCACTTCTTTCTTTCTGTCTATGGATTCATCTTTCACTACAATTCTTGAAAGTACAATCTCTTGAACCTGTTCCTTATTTACCTGTCCTTCTTTTCTTTCAGTTATTTTTGAAACCTTTTTGTATCTGACATCTTTCTTTTTCTCTGTAGAATTTTCTTCATCTTGTTTTATTTCCAATATTGCGATCTCTTGGGCCTGGTCTTTGTTCACCTGTTCTTCATGTTTTCTTATCCATACTTTTTTATATCTGATATTAGTGTTCTCTTTCATGGAAGTATTGATCATGCTTCTACAATCACTAGCTACGTGTCCATAGTTATGACATTTGTAACATTCAATGTTACATGGGGCCACATATGCACTTCTTTCTTGAAAATTTCTTTTATAATCCCTACAATCTGCAACCTTGTGTCCAAAATTAGTACAATAAAAAAAATGACCATAAAAAAACATTTCATACCTAGGAGTGACTGATCTTCTTTGTGGTGTAGTCCTTCTGATTTTTTTCCTTGATTGATCATGATCATGATTGAAGCTTCTTTGTGGCTTGAAAATGAATGGTCTTCTTGAAGATGTATTTTCAATAGTTTTCTTAGATTCTGGTTGACCCTGATTCCTTCCTTTGATTACTTATGCATAACTCTTTCTATTTTCTTCATTCTTCTTTTCTAGCAACCTTGAGTGCTTCTCTTCATCCTTTATAACTGATGTGGATGTTTCTATCTCTTCAACGTTCTTGTTGAGATTGAAGATTTTACTTCTCAATGTGACAACTTCTTCTTCAAGCTTCTCAACCTCTTCTTCTTTCTTCATTATCTGAGACTTCATGACTTCATTTCTACTTCTTCCTTCTGTGCTTCTATGTTTTCTTCCAAATAATGCTTTTGATATTCAAGATTTTATTCGATCTTTCTAGCTTCTTCTAGCTGAGTCCTAAGTTATGGATGACTTGTTGGGCTTCTTAAAAAATGTGAACACTTTCCTTTTGTTTCATCAATTATTTCTCGAGTGACTTGTTTGTTCTCTTAGTTCATCTAAAGAACTAATCAATTCTTTGGTGATTATGTACTCTTGATCTTTTGAATCTATTTGACATGGTGAACATAATTCTTCTTGATATGTATCTACATCTTCTTTGGTATTTTTTGAATCTATTATGGATGAAGAATATATGTCATGTAACTTATCCCAAAGTTATTTTTCTAATGAAAATTTACCAACCTTTTCTCTTACCAGATTAGGTAATCCTTCCCGGATGAAATCTATTGCTATTTTGTTATTCTTCTTCGATTACTTCTTGGCTGCAATCTTTTCCCTTTTTGAACTATCATATACTATAACAACTGATAGCCAAATATAATGTCCATGTTTCTATAAAAATACTTTCATCCTTCTGCTCCACATCTCATACTTAAAACCATTCTGACCATTAAACATTGGTACTCCATTCTCAGAATAATCCATGATCTCCTTCCAGTGGTTAAACTGTTTATTGAAGGAACCGACTCTGATACCAATTGTTGGATTACTGAGAGGGGGGGTGAATCAGAATAGAGAAATTTAATCCTTTTTCACCATAAAATGCAAGTGTTATATCAATGTAGTGTTGACGGGCGAAATTGACCATCCGTCAACTGAGAGAGTGGAACCGGTCCGGGGTTGTCTAAATAACCCAATCCGTTTGGAATGGACCACCCTGACAGGTTTAGCGGCTGCATTAGCCTATCTAAGGTCCTAGGAAAACCAAAGAGAAAACTAATCTAAACTAACTAATATAACTAAAACAAATAAAACTAATTAACTAAAAACAAACTAAACTAACTAATCTAATATATATACAACTACTAACTAAAACTAAACTAACTAATATCAGAAATATAACTTATTTACAAAATATACAATATTCACAAAATACAGATTTAAATAAAACCTGGAAAACTCATTTGCAATCCTGCCCTAAGACAGCTAGAGATATATTTTTGATTTTATGATTTTATGAAAAAGAAATGAAACTTACTGAAATTAAACGATCTAATATACTAATTCTACATATATATCTAACTATGTTCTAACAAATACAAACAACAAACTGACCTAGAAACGCTCCTAATTTGTCCTGTGTATGATGACTTCGAAGCTGGTCGGAGGAAGGAAACTCACACCGGTTGATCCAGAAGCTTTTCGTAAACGATAGGCTGTGCTGCTCTTTGAGTTATTTACAGGAAAAACAAGACATAAAAAAAATCATAACAATTATATGATTTATAAATCTCTACAATAAGGGAAACCTGATGCAAAAACTTATACTTAATAATTCAACTTATGAAGAAGAGAAATCTGCCATTCACAAACTAAATTAAGCAATTGCTACGTTTTTTTAATGCAT
>JZKD02S0351292.1:0-18965 GCA_000966675.3 Picea glauca
GGGGGGGGGGGCGATTTACTACACCACCCAAAGTAGTGGGTACTATTTTTCCTCTGCCCCTACCCCTAATATTCCTACCTCAATTCATACCATGCCAACATCATCTGAATCCAATGAGATAGTGAACCCACTAAAGTGGACACACAGGTTTTACCTCTCTTCTCACTGCTCCTATCTCTTTGTATTTTAGGATGTTGACCCTACAAGAAAGGAAGATTTACAAAATAAACAAAATCCTATGCATAAAACAAACCAATCAAGACCCAATTCTTTGACACCTCCTCGTCAAGAGCACAAAAAATGTTGGCCAATTCAATTGTTTGAATTGATAATCATTAAATTATTGATCGAGATATTGTAAGCTAATGAGGTGTTGGAAAAATATATGTAGAGCTAAGTTGGACTAGTTTATATGCTAAAATAATCACACAAACAATTTTATTAATGATCACTTCCAAGGATTAAGTTAGGAATAAACTTATCTTTTGCATGCTAAACAATCACATCTACTTTCATCAGATCATATTTGGCACAGTAATTGTCAACATAATAAAGATATTCAGATGGCCCAACTACCCCTTGTATTTCAATTAAGTAGGAAAATAAAACACACGGTGCAGAAATAAAACACAAAGGAGTCTTAGGTTCAAGTCCTGCAGCTTTTCAATGACCTATTGGAGTCCATGGGTTAACAAATCCTCACACCAAATGGGCCCTAAAATCCACTCAATAAATTGCATACAAATAACTGGAAACCACAACAAGATAAATAACTTGCATGAATGCAATGAAAGTAACTAAGTTTAATCTAAAACATAAATGAATTTTCTAGAATTAACTCTGTTGAAAATAAACCTATTGTTGGACAGACAATTTTGGATACAATTTTGATAAAAATATTAAGTATAAAATATGTGTGCATAAGAAGAAGGCAGACTCAGGACTGTGCATTTGAGGCACATCCATAAGTACAACACACAATAAAAATAATAACAAATAGTGAATAATAAAGCAGAGGAATAAAGAAGGGAATAAAGAAAGAGAAGAAAGTGAGCAAAAAGAAAGAAGGACAACCTGGCTTGCTAAAGATAGAAGGACATGGAAAATCTGGAAGAACAACAGTCAGAGTGCAAAAGCAACATGCAAATAGAAAAATAGGCGAAAGCAGCCCAAACAACAAGTTAACTTGAGTTATCATATATTGTAATAAGGTTTTTGGGATGAATAAAGTAGGGTTTTAAGCCCTAGAATTTATGTATAAATATGTAATGGGTTGGGAGAATAGGGTCCCACTAGTTATCATTATGGCTATGTTCTATTGAAGAAGAAGAGAGATAGGACATGCTGAGAAGAAAACGAGTCTATGTCTAAGTGTTGAGGAGATGATGCAGAGAGAGAGAGAGAAAGGCTTACATTGCAAAGCACATAGGTTAGGTAAAGGAAAAGATAGCCATGATATATCTTTATAGGCACAATGCACAAGCCTAAAGAAATTACCAAATGCATAATAAAGAAGCCAACCATTGTTGACGTAGTCTAGATTTGGGTGAACCATGTTAACTCCTGTGTCAAATTTGTTTTGTGTGATTGTCATGGATTATGTTTGCATCCATATTAGATTAGATCTATCTTATGTATAATCATTGCATAATAGTTGTGACTTTTACAGTAATGGGTTTATGTTGTAATCTGGAATATAATGGTAATATTTATTTGACCTCACTAAATAGCTAATAAAGAACAAAGATAGAACAACGTGCATAGAACCAATAAGTAAGAATGAACAGAATAATCACCTCCCATTCCCTCACTACTACGGAAACTTGGTTCTTGCAGTCCCAATAGATACCTCAAGTGAGAATTCATCTATATGTAGGTGAGGATGAAAGGGACAGTGTTTGAAGGTTTTTGTTGGTCAAAGATAACTCAAACCTAGGGTCTTACAACCGCGCACAATGCCAACAAATGGTTATGTTGTCGGGATCCATAATGTTTTATTGAGGGAATTTTTTGGAGGTTGACTAAGAAAGAGATATCAGAATGGTTGGAAAGGAAGGAACAAGAATTTTCTCAAAAAGAGAACAGAAACCTTCATATGAGTGACAAGAAATGGATGCAAAGGTATGTGTATACATAACTACATGAAATTTTCATTGGAAAATTTCAAATTATTTTGATTGAGTGGTTGGAAAGATTAGTGAATAATAATGGAAGGTGTCGAATTGCAATGCGGAGGAATTGGAATCCTGAGTTGGTAATGCAACTAAATTCTATAAGTAATCCAACTACTCTAGATGGAAGGTTCATGAAAGCATTGGGTACATGGATAAAGATTATGTTGTGTAAAAAGTGCAGGATGACGATGTAATCTAACTGATAAAGGGGCTTTGAGCACATAGGGGAACTGAAGGATGACAAGAAGATACTCTGAGAACTTAAGAGAATGAAGGAAGAAATGAAGAAGGAAGGGAGGGACTGAGGATGCAGAGGAATGAAGAAGGTATAACAAAGGAAGAATATGAGTTTGGAGTATTTCATGGAGGAAGGAGGTACAAGAGGAAAAAGAATTAGGATGAGAAAGGAAAGTCGTGCAGTGAGATAGAGGGGAGAGAACCTTGAGAAATATTCCAAATCGTGGAAATACCATGTATAAGAGGAGATGAAGAGGAGTCCATGTCCAATCCAATAATATAAGAACCTATAATTCCTACTTAGATTGGTCTTGTGTCAAATCCACGACCCCATGTTCATCACCACAATTAGATATAACAGTTGTAGACTTATCAAAAGAACTTATATTTATCAAGGGAGGACATAGTAGTAACAATAAAACAAGTGAAAGTAGTGCACAAAGTCAGAGTCAACTAACATCACCAAGAGGAGGGGCAATGCAAAGGAACATGGTAGGGGTAGACAACAACCTCATACTTCCTGAGCTCCAAGGAGTTGGGTCAGAGAACCCAGAACAACATCTATTTGTCTATGAGACAATTTGGGCTGCAAAGAATGTCCATGATGAGTCTTTGAATATTGCACAGTTGGAAATGACATTTAGAGGTCACACATTAGTTTGGTATATGAAGATGTAGAGCACCACACCCTAGGATAGGCCAAGACCCTAGCATAAATAAGATAAGAATTGTTAAAAGAGTTCAAGAATACAAAGTCTGATTCACAATACATCACAAAATTGAAGGAAATAGGTGAAAACTGAGTCATTATGGGACTTCAATCAAAGATTCAAGGAATTTATGGGTAGGCTAAATTTCCATATCCTCTACCAATAACATCAATAATTGTTTATTGTAGGACTTCTACCAAACCTTCACTTGTCGTTGAATCAACAGAAGGTTGCATCACAACATGAGGCACTATAAATTGCAATGAAGCTGGAATCATCCCTGGTAGGAGACAATGGGGTAATGATGCAAGTTCAGATGTAGTTGGATGCATTAATGATTCAACTAGAAGAAGTTACAAAAGGGAAGAAGAAATGCAAACAAGTTTGGTGTACCAAGTGTAAGACCGAAGGACATCACAAGGACGAGTGCCCAACTTTCGTGCAATATTTGGAGACTTGAGCACCAAATCCACTACTAGGAGTGGGATATTGCAAGATATGTAAAAATGGGGACATCATCCAAATGATTATCCATTATTACAGAAGTATCAAAGTACACCAAGGAACTTGTTTTGCAACTTTTTCAAGTCAGTTGGACATGAAGAGAAGGACTTTTTCTTATTCAATTTGATGAGGAAGCACACTTTAGATATGTATAGGATTCACGAGGAGAATTTTGCAACAGAAAGAGGTGGTCAACAATATATAAATCAGAGAGGATTTAATCTAGGGAATAGAGGAAATTTTGGTAGAGGTTGAGTCAGAGGAAATTTTGGTATGGGAGGAAGAGGACCGATTATATGTTACAATTGTAATCAACAGGGACATTTAGCCCANGCATTTGAGGCACATCCATAAGTACAACACACAATAAAAATAATAACAAATAGTGAATAATAAAGCAGAGGAATAAAGAAGGGAATAAAGAAAGAGAAGAAAGTGAGCAAAAAGAAAGAAGGACAACCTGGCTTGCTAAAGATAGAAGGACATGGAAAATCTGGAAGAACAACAGTCAGAGTGCAAAAGCAACATGCAAATAGAAAAATAGGCGAAAGCAGCCCAAACAACAAGTTAACTTGAGTTATCATATATTGTAATAAGGTTTTTGGGATGAATAAAGTAGGGTTTTAAGCCCTAGAATTTATGTATAAATATGTAATGGGTTGGGAGAATAGGGTCCCACTAGTTATCGTTATGGCTATGTTCTATTGAAGAAGAAGAGAGATAGGACATGCTGAGAAGAAAACGAGTCTATGTTTGAGTGTTGAGGAGATGATGCAGAGAGAGAGAGAGAGAAAGGCTTACATTGCAAAGCACATAGGTTAGGTAAAGGAAAATATAGCCATGATATATCTTTATAGGCGCAATGCACAAGCCTAAAGAAATTACCAAATGCATAATAAAGAAGCCAACCATTGTTGACGTAGCCTAGATTTGGGTGAACCATGTTAACTCCTGTGTCAAATTTGTTTTGTGTGATTGTCATGGATTATGTTTGCATCCATATTAGATTAGATCTATCTTAGGTATAATCATTGCGTAATAGTTGTGAATTTTACAGTAATGGTTTTATGTTGTAATATGGAATATAATGGTAATATTTATTTGACCTCACTAAGTAGCTAATAAAGAACAAAGATAGAACAACGTGCATAGAACCAATAAGTAAGAATGAACAGAATAATCACCTCCCATTCCCTCACTACTGCGGAAACTTGGTTCTTGTAGTCCCAATAGATACCTCAGGTGAGACTTCATCTATATGTAGGTGAGGATGAAAGGGACAGTGTTTGAAGGTTTTTGTTGGTCAAAGATAACTCAAACCTAGGGTCTTACAACCGCGCACAATACCAACAAATGGTTATGTTGTCGGGATCCATAATGTTTTATTGAGGGAATTTTTTGGCGGTTGACTAAGAAAGAGATATCAGAATGGTTGGAAAGGAAGGAACAAGAATTTTCTCAAAAAGAGAACAGAAACCTTTGTATGAGTGACAAGAAATGGATGCAAAGGTATGTGTATACATAACTACATGAAATTTTCATTGGAAAATTTTGAATTATTTTGATTGAGTGGCTGGAAAGATTAGTGAATAATAATGGAAGGTGTCGAATTGCAATGCGGAGGAATTGGAATCCTGAGTTGGTAATGCAACTAAATTCTATAAGTAATCCAACTACTCTAGACGGAAGGTTCATGAAATCATTGGGTACATGGATAAAGATTATGTTGTGTAAAAATTGCAGGATGACAATGTAATCTAACTGATAAAGGGGCTTTGAGCACATAGGGGAACTAAAGGATGACAAGAAGATACTCTGAGAACTTAAGAGAATGAAGGAAGACATGAAGAAGGAAGGGAGGGACTGAGGATGCAGAGGAATGAAGAAGGTATAACAAAAGAAGAAGACAAGTTTGGAGTATTTCATGGAGGAAGGAGGTACAAGAGGAAAAAGAATTAGGATGAGAAAGGAAAGTCGTGCAGTGAGATAGAGGGGAGAGAACCTTGAGAAATATTCCAAATCGTGGAAATACCATGTATAAGAGGAGATGAAGAGGAGTCCATGTCCAATCCAATAATATAAGAACCTATAATTCCTACTTAGATTGGTCTTGTGTCAAATCCACGACCCCATGTTCATCACCACAATTAGATATAACAGTTGTAGACTTATCAAAAGAACTTATATTTATCAAGGGAGGACATAGTAGTAACAATAAAACAAGTGAAAGTAGTGCACAAAGTCAGAGTCAACTAACATCACCAAGAGGAGGGGCAATGCAAAGGAACATGGTAGGGGTAGACAACAACCTCATACTTCCTGAGCTCCAAGGAGTTGGGTCAGAGAACCCAGAACAACATCTATTTGTCTATGAGACAATTTGGGCTGCAAAGAATGTCCATGATGAGTCTTTGAATATTGCACAGTTGGAAATGACATTTAGAGGTCACACATTAGTTTGGTATATGAAGATGTAGAGCACCACACCCTAGGATAGGCCAAGACCCTAGCATAAATAAGATAAGAATTGTTAAAAGAGTTCAAGAATACAAAGTCTGATTCACAATACATCACAAAATTGAAGGAAATAGGTGAAAACTGAGTCATTATGGGACTTCAATCAAAGATTCAAGGAATTTATGGGTAGGCTAAATTTCCATATCCTCTACCAATAACATCAATAATTGTTTATTGTAGGACTTCTACCAAACCTTCACTTGTCGTTGAATCAACAGAAGGTTGCATCACAACATGAGGCACTATAAATTGCAATGAAGCTGGAATCATCCCTGGTAGGAGACAATGGGGTAATGATGCAAGTTCAGATGTAGTTGGATGCATTAATGATTCAACTAGAAGAAGTTACAAAAGGGAAGAAGAAATGCAAACAAGTTTGGTGTACCAAGTGTAAGACCGAAGGACATCACAAGGACGAGTGCCCAACTTTCGTGCAATATTTGGAGACTTGAGCACCAAATCCACTACTAGGAGTGGGATATTGCAAGATATGTAAAAATGGGGACATCATCCAAATGATTATCCATTATTACAGAAGTATCAAAGTACACCAAGGAACTTGTTTTGCAACTTTTTCAAGTCAGTTGGACATGAAGAGAAGGACTTTTTCTTATTCAATTTGATGAGGAAGCACACTTTAGATATGTATAGGATTCACGAGGAGAATTTTGCAACAGAAAGAGGTGGTCAACAATATATAAATCAGAGAGGATTTAATCTAGGGAATAGAGGAAATTTTGGTAGAGGTTGAGTCAGAGGAAATTTTGGTATGGGAGGAAGAGGACCGATTATATGTTACAATTGTAATCAACAGGGACATTTAGCCCACGACTACCTGAATACAAGTACAAAGTGCACATATTGTCAAGAACTAGACCAAGAGATAGAAGATTATCCTCAATTAGTTGTGAAATGGTAGGTGAGAGGAAATCAAAACTAGAATTCAAATCAAAATGTACAAAAAATATCAGTTGAAAACCGCAAAAAAGGACCAAGAATAACAATTTTTATGTTCATAGGAGCTAGAATAGGAGTTGATGTGATGAATGGAGGGAAGTAGATTGAGAAATGGGTAAGGAAGTCAGTAGAGCCTATGCCAACCTTTTATCCTCAACAAGAAAATGAGACATATCAAAGGGAAATAAAAGAAGTACTTGGATAGGATTGGGGAGAATCAACATCATCTGCACCTCATGTCAGAGATTACATTGTGATAAAGAATCCAACTAGGAAGGTAAGCACTATAAGAGAATTATTAAGGATTTGTGTAGAGATGATAAAAGATGAAACTTCACTAAATTTACTATATGACATGATTTATCACTTCACACAAGGAAGGGGGACTCCCATCACATAGAGGGTGGTGAATCAGGTACTGGGAAGGAAGAGGACCAACATATAATTCATATTCAATGCACAAATTCAGGAATATGATGTGGATAATGTTATCTTGGACTTGGGGTATGAAGTGAATGTTTTACCTAAGAATAATTAAGAGATGATGGGAAAAACCAATATAATATAGTATCATGTTCAGTCAAAGATCACGAATCAACAAAAAATAGTACCAATTGGTCAGTTGACAAGAGTACTTGTGAACATAGATGGGCATAGTATAGCAATCTTTGAAGTTATTGAAATCGTGGATGAAATTAAACCATATCCAACATTGATGGGACTGGAATGGGATTTTGATAACTAGGCAATCATTAACCTGAAGAGGAGAGAGATGATATTTGGAGTTGGAGATTTGAAAGTTACTACACCCTTGGACCCATCAGAAGGAAAGAGATACATAGAGCCAGCCAGAGGAAATGAAATTGACAACTTGTATAACATGACTTTGCGGATGGAAGATTATGTAAATGCCACTGTAGATGGTACATTATGTTGGAGAAGTATCATTTCATGTGCATAATATTCTAAATAAGGCCTAGAGAATTGGCAATAGAGGATGCAGGAAGTCTCCATTAGACGATGTGTGTGCATAATTGGATCCTTGCACTGGATTGGAACGAAAATATGTGGCCCACCCATGTATGATGGATTGACTGATATAAGTTTGTTTCTAAATAAATTTATGTTGCAGGTTCCCAAAAAACAAAGGTTTTTGGCACTAGATGTTATCCTAAAATCCAATCCATTCATATGGTGGGATACACACAAAGAATAAATGGAACACTAGCCACAGTGTAGAAGGCTAATGCAAGTCAGGTTTCGTACTGAGGGAGAAAATATTGTGCATAAGTATAAAGGAGAGAGTGATCCATCATGTCATGTTGAGAACAGCAAGACCTTATGTAGTTCAATGCCAGAACATAATGGTCACACATATTTATACATACACTAGACACAATTCTAAAGAATTGGTATTTGGAATCGAAAATTCCTAGAGAGACAACAAGATGGGAAGAGTTGGAGCATAGGTTCAAATTCACATTTACATTTGAACATGAATCTCCATCAATAGATGCAGTGCTACATGCTATTCAAATTAATATATTCTTAGAAGAAGTGTCGATGCAGGTGGTACCATTGTGAAGTGTACATAGAGATACTATGACTATCCATTATTATTGGAGTGCTACATTGTGGCTAAAGAAGAGCATGATGAAGAAGATCCCAGAAATGTACAAGTACCTGAAACAAAAGGAGAATGAGTAGTAGAAAGAAAAGGGCTTGAATCTACCACATACACACAACCAATAAATATGCGTAAGGTAAACATTGGGATGACAGAGAATCCAAATTTTGCACAACTAGGGGATTACTAAAGTGATGAGATTGTAGAAAAGATTGTAGGCATGTTGCATGAATATCAATACCTATTCCAAATGAAATTTTTAGAGATGAAGGGGATAGAAGGGGACTTAGATGAGATGAATATTCCATCAAAACCATGAGCTAATCCAATGCGACAGAGACCTTACATGTTAAATCCAAAGTATAAGGAAAAGGTGAAAGCTGAAATAGATAGAATGTTGGATGCAGGAATCATTGAACAAATATAAGAATCTGATTGGATCAGTCCAATGGTAGTGTAGTACAATAAGACAAGAGGAATCAAGATCTGCGTGGATATGAGGAAGCTGAATAATGTTTTTTTGCATGATTCATTCCCAACACCATTCATAGATGAGGTACTGGAGAACGTAGGAGGCCAAAAGACTTACTCTTTTACAGATGTATTCTCAAGGTACCATCAAATAAAAATTGCACGAGAGGACCGGTACATGACTAGTTTCATGATAGAATGGGGAAGATATTAGTATACTATAATGCCCTTTGGATTAAAGAATTCCCCTACATTTTTTTCCAGAGTAGTGGTTGCAACATTCAAGGAATTTATTCCTAAGTTCCTTGAAGTGTACTTGGATGATTCTATGGTGTTTAGGCTACTAAAGGGTCACATAGAAGTACTCAGGATAATGTTGGATAGGTGTGGATAGTGTCAGATTTTGTTGAACTTGAATAAGTGTATTTGTTGTGCACCATTTAGAATTTTGTTGGGACATGTAGTCTGCAAGTAGGGGTTACTAGTAGATCCTGCCAAGATTGTAGTGATTATGGATTTAGAACCCTACATCAGTCAGAAAAATAAGGGAAAGTATGGGTCATACATGCTATTAGAGGAAATTTATCAAGGTATATGTGCAAATCACAACACCGATGGAAATGTTTCTGAAGAATGAAGCAAAGTTCCAATGGAACGAGGACTGTCATAAGGGTCTGGAAAAATTAAATAAAAAACTAGTGACCGCGCCGATTTTGATCTTTCTAGATTGGAACAAGGAGTTCCATGTTCATGTAGATGCATATTCCATAGCCTTGGGTGCAACACTATCTCAACCAGAGGAGGGAGACATATATCACCCAATTTCTTTCACAAGTAGGAAGTTTTCTATAGTAGATAATAATTACACCACTGCAGAACGAGAAGGATTGGCAATGGTATATGTGCTACAAATTTTCAAACATTATTTATTGGGGTCTCACTTTAAGATGTACATAGACCATTCTACATTAAAATAGTTAGTGAAAAATATAGTGTTGGGGGGAGGATATGNAGTTTGGAGTATTTCATGGAGGAAGGAGGTACAAGAGGAAAAAGAATTAGGATGAGAAAGGAAAGTCGTGCAGTGAGATAGAGGGGAGAGAACCTTGAGAAATATTCCAAATCGTGGAAATACCATGTATAAGAGGAGATGAAGAGGAGTCCATGTCCAATCCAATAATATAAGAACCTATAATTCCTACTTAGATTGGTCTTGTGTCAAATCCACGACCCCATGTTCATCACCACAATTAGATATAACAGTTGTAGACTTATCAAAAGAACTTATATTTATCAAGGGAGGACATAGTAGTAACAATAAAACAAGTGAAAGTAGTGCACAAAGTCAGAGTCAACTAACATCACCAAGAGGAGGGGCAATGCAAAGGAACATGGTAGGGGTAGACAACAACCTCATACTTCCTGAGCTCCAAGGAGTTGGGTCAGAGAACCCAGAACAACATCTATTTGTCTATGAGACAATTTGGGCTGCAAAGAATGTCCATGATGAGTCTTTGAATATTGCACAGTTGGAAATGACATTTAGAGGTCACACATTAGTTTGGTATATGAAGATGTAGAGCACCACACCCTAGGATAGGCCAAGACCCTAGCATAAATAAGATAAGAATTGTTAAAAGAGTTCAAGAATACAAAGTCTGATTCACAATACATCACAAAATTGAAGGAAATAGGTGAAAACTGAGTCATTATGGGACTTCAATCAAAGATTCAAGGAATTTATGGGTAGGCTAAATTTCCATATCCTCTACCAATAACATCAATAATTGTTTATTGTAGGACTTCTACCAAACCTTCACTTGTCGTTGAATCAACAGAAGGTTGCATCACAACATGAGGCACTATAAATTGCAATGAAGCTGGAATCATCCCTGGTAGGAGACAATGGGGTAATGATGCAAGTTCAGATGTAGTTGGATGCATTAATGATTCAACTAGAAGAAGTTACAAAAGGGAAGAAGAAATGCAAACAAGTTTGGTGTACCAAGTGTAAGACCGAAGGACATCACAAGGACGAGTGCCCAACTTTCGTGCAATATTTGGAGACTTGAGCACCAAATCCACTACTAGGAGTGGGATATTGCAAGATATGTAAAAATGGGGACATCATCCAAATGATTATCCATTATTACAGAAGTATCAAAGTACACCAAGGAACTTGTTTTGCAACTTTTTCAAGTCAGTTGGACATGAAGAGAAGGACTTTTTCTTATTCAATTTGATGAGGAAGCACACTTTAGATATGTATAGGATTCACGAGGAGAATTTTGCAACAGAAAGAGGTGGTCAACAATATATAAATCAGAGAGGATTTAATCTAGGGAATAGAGGAAATTTTGGTAGAGGTTGAGTCAGAGGAAATTTTGGTATGGGAGGAAGAGGACCGATTATATGTTACAATTGTAATCAACAGGGACATTTAGCCCATGACTACCTGAATACAAGTACAAAGTGCACATATTGTCAAGCACTAGACCAAGATATAGAAGATTATCCTCAATTAGTTGTGAAATGGTAGGTGAGAGGAAATCAAAACTAGAATCCAAATCAAAATGTACAAAAAATATCAGTTGAAAACCGCAACAAAGGACCAAGAATAACAATTTTTATGTTCATAGGAGCTAGAATAGGGGTTGATGTGATGAATGGAGGGAAGTAGATTGAGAAATGGGTAAGGAAGTCAGTAGGGACTATGCCAACCTTTGATCCTCAACAAGAAAATGAGACATATCAAAGGGAAATAAAAGAAGTACTTGGATAGGATTGGGGAGAATCAACATCATCTACACCTCATGTCAGAGATTACATTGTGCTAAAGAATCCAAATGGGAAGGTAAGCATTATAAGAGAATTATTAAGGATTTGTGTAGAGATGATAAAAGATGAAACTTCACTAAATTTACTATATGACATGATTTATCATTTCACACAAGGAAGGGGGACTCCCATCACATAGAGGGTGGTGAATCAGGTACTGCGAAGGAAGAGGACCAACATATAATTCATATTCAATGCACAAATTTAGGAATATGATGTGGATAATGTTATCTTGGACTTGGGGTATGAAGTCAATGTTTTACCTAAGAATAATTGAGAGATGATGGGAAAAACCAATATAATATAGTATCATGTTCAGTCAAGGATCACGAATCAACAAAAAATAGTACCAATTGGTCAGTTGAAAAGAGTACTTGTGAACATAGATGGGCATAGTATAGCAATCTTTGAAGTTATTGAAATCGTGGATGAAATTAAACCATATCCAACATTGATGGGACTAGAATGGGATTTTGATAACTAGGCAATCATTAACCTGAAGAGGAGGGAGATGATATTTGGAGTTGGATATTTGAAAGTTACTACGCCCTTGGACCCATCAGAAGGAAAGAGATACATAGAGCCAGCCAGAGGAAATGAAATTGACAACTTGTATAACATGACTTTGCGGATGGAAGATTATGTAAATGCCACTGTAGATGGTACATTATGTTGGAGAAGTATCATTTCATGTGCATAATATTCTAAATAAGGCCTAGAGAATTGGCAATAGAGGATGCAGGAAGTCTCCATTAGACGATGTGTGTGCATAATTGGATCCTTGCACTGGATTGGAACGAAAATATGTGGCCCACCCATGTATGATGGATTGACTGATATAAGTTTGTTTCTAAATAAATTTATGTTGCAGGTTCCCAAAAAACAAAGGTTTTTGGCACTAGATGTTATCCTAAAATCCAATCCATTCATATGGTGGGATACACACAAAGAATAAATGGAACACTAGCCACAGTGTAGAAGGCTAATGCAAGTCAGGTTTCGTACTGAGGGAGAAAATATTGTGCATAAGTATAAAGGAGAGAGTGATCCATCATGTCATGTTGAGAACAGCAAGACCTTATGTAGTTCAATGCCAGAACATAATGGTCACACATATTTATACATACACTAGACACAATTCTAAAGAATTGGTATTTGGAATCGAAAATTCCTAGAGAGACAACAAGATGGGAAGAGTTGGAGCATAGGTTCAAATTCACATTTACATTTGAACATGAATCTCCATCAATAGATGCAGTGCTACATGCTATTCAAATTAATATATTCTTAGAAGAAGTGTCGATGCAGGTGGTACCATTGTGAAGTGTACATAGAGATACTATGACTATCCATTATTATTGGAGTGCTACATTGTGGCTAAAGAAGAGCATGATGAAGAAGATCCCAGAAATGTACAAGTACCTGAAACAAAAGGAGAATGAGTAGTAGAAAGAAAAGGGCTTGAATCTACCACATACACACAACCAATAAATATGCGTAAGGTAAACATTGGGATGACAGAGAATCCAAATTTTGCACAACTAGGGGATTACTAAAGTGATGAGATTGTAGAAAAGATTGTAGGCATGTTGCATGAATATCAATACCTATTCCAAATGAAATTTTTAGAGATGAAGGGGATAGAAGGGGACTTAGATGAGATGAATATTCCATCAAAACCATGAGCTAATCCAATGCGACAGAGACCTTACATGTTAAATCCAAAGTATAAGGAAAAGGTGAAAGCTGAAATAGATAGAATGTTGGATGCAGGAATCATTGAACAAATATAAGAATCTGATTGGATCAGTCCAATGGTAGTGTAGTACAATAAGACAAGAGGAATCAAGATCTGCGTGGATATGAGGAAGCTGAATAATGTTTTTTTGCATGATTCATTCCCAACACCATTCATAGATGAGGTACTGGAGAACGTAGGAGGCCAAAAGACTTACTCTTTTACAGATGTATTCTCAAGGTACCATCAAATAAAAATTGCACGAGAGGACCGGTACATGACTAGTTTCATGATAGAATGGGGAAGATATTAGTATACTATAATGCCCTTTGGATTAAAGAATTCCCCTACATTTTTTTCCAGAGTAGTGGTTGCAACATTCAAGGAATTTATTCCTAAGTTCCTTGAAGTGTACTTGGATGATTCTATGGTGTTTAGGCTACTAAAGGGTCACATAGAAGTACTCAGGATAATGTTGGATAGGTGTGGATAGTGTCAGATTTTGTTGAACTTGAATAAGTGTATTTGTTGTGCACCATTTAGAATTTTGTTGGGACATGTAGTCTGCAAGTAGGGGTTACTAGTAGATCCTGCCAAGATTGTAGTGATTATGGATTTAGAACCCTACATCAGTCAGAAAAATAAGGGAAAGTATGGGTCATACATGCTATTAGAGGAAATTTATCAAGGTATATGTGCAAATCACAACACCGATGGAAATGTTTCTGAAGAATGAAGCAAAGTTCCAATGGAACGAGGACTGTCATAAGGGTCTGGAAAAATTAAATAAAAAACTAGTGACCGCGCCGATTTTGATCTTTCTAGATTGGAACAAGGAGTTCCATGTTCATGTAGATGCATATTCCATAGCCTTGGGTGCAACACTATCTCAACCAGAGGAGGGAGACATATATCACCCAATTTCTTTCACAAGTAGGAAGTTTTCTATAGTAGATAATAATTACACCACTGCAGAACGAGAAGGATTGGCAATGGTATATGTGCTACAAATTTTCAAACATTATTTATTGGGGTCTCACTTTAAGATGTACATAGACCATTCTACATTAAAATAGTTAGTGAAAAATATAGTGTTGGGGGGAGGATATGTAGATGGATATTATTGTTTCAAGAATACACTTTTGAGGTTGTGGTGAAACCAGGGAAGTTGAATGTAGGGACATATCATTTATCATGCATACTATCAGGAGAATATGAAGAAAATTTATATGACAACTTCATCGATGCACATATATTTGTATTTAATATGGTGGATGACTACTTGTCAGACATCGTGCAGTTTCTAAGTACAAGAATAGCTCCATCAGATATGAAATTCTCACAGAAGAAACAATTGGTACTGAAAGCTGCATATTATTAATTGATTGCAGGGAATTTATACAAGTTGGGTGCAGATGGAATATTGAGACGATGTGTGTTGGAAAAAGAAAGACCGATGATACTCGAAGAAGTGCATGATGGGATTGAATGAGGACATTATGTAGGGATAGAAACTACACAAAATATTTGGTGTGCAGGGCTTTGGTGGCCCACACTTCTTAAACATGCTAAGGAATGCTGTCAGTAATGCGATGTATGTCAAAGAGTGGGAAAGCCATCTAGGAGGGATGAAATGAATTTAAATATAGAAGTTACATTACAAGAATTTGAGAAATGGGCCATAGACTTTGTGGGGCCAATTAACCAACAAGAAAGAAGATCAGGGGAAAGGTACATAATCATTGCCACAAAGTATTTGACAAGATAGGTAGAAGAAACATCAAACATAGACTACACTGCAGATATGGCTATGCAATTTCTTTTTGAGAATGTAGTCACACGAGTTGGATTTCTGCACATATTACTCAGTGATAAAGGAACACACTTTTTGAATAATAAAATTGCAATGTTGAATGAGGAGTTTCAAATTCACCATTAGAAGAATACCCCATATCATCCTCAGGCCAATGTGACAGTGGAATCTTTCAACAAAATCATGGAGAATACTTTGGAAAAAATATTCAATGTAGGGAGAGATGATTGGGACTTAAGAGTTCCTGCGGTTATGGGCCTATAGGAAAACAAGAAAAAAGTTGACAAAGAAGACACCTTTCAGGTTGGTTTATGGGAAAGAAGTAGTAATGCCAATGGATTTTATTCTACCTAGCCTGTGCATTACAACAATCATTGACCTTTTAGACTATGGCACACTAGAGGGGTGATTTTCACAGTTGGTACATCTTGAGGAAGATCGTTTTGTCACAGGTTTCCATAAGAAAGTTCATAAGTCTAGATAAAAGGCATGGAATGATCAACACATTAAATAGAAAAAGTTTCAAATGGGAGATTTAGTATTACTCTATGACAACAATTTCATGTATCATCCAAGAAAGTTTAGAATGCACCGCTTAGGACTATATGTGATTCAACATGTAATAGAGACAAGTGCTACGCAGTTGGAAACCCTGAATGGAGAAGTCCTTGGAGGAATGGTGAATGGAAGTTGACTAAAATTCTATAGAGACAGCTAACAGTCTGCACAGTAATCTAGGTTGCGCCAGAACACATGTATCATAGTAATTCTACTATAGTGGGAAGGTAAAACATAGAAAAAAAATATAAAAGTAGAAAAAGGAAGAGAAAAAAATAAAAAGTAGATATAGAAAAAGAAAAAGAGTATATAGTACAAGGATATAAAAAATTGTGCAGAAAGAATGATTATCGCACATCAGGATGAAATTGCGCCAATTAAGAAAATAATGCACAGAAGCAAAAGACTGTGAAGCAGACATATGCAAAAGAACGAACAATTTCATAGTTTGGAACTGAAAATACCATTGGAATCATTAAAGAATGAAAACGACGACGATAATATGGTAATGAGTCATGACATGTCATAAAGATGTCTTATAATCTTAAATGGAAAAATATTTTGGAAATCACAATGGATTGGAACTATGAGGGAAAAATCACACAACAGATTTAGTAATAAAGACTCATTTGTTTAACCATTCATCAACCTCATTGGCGGATTGTACAATTTAGTTAAGGTGTGAAGAGACATGCGCAATTGGAAAGGATGCACAAAAATAGTCAAAGGTCATTAAGCGTAAACCATTGTTACTAATAATTGCATGCAAGAGAGAGTGAACCGGAGCAAACCAGAGCATACCCAAGTGACTTAGAGTCGAAATACAACTACACTAGAACAACCACAAAGAAAGTAAAGGAACCTTTTACACAAAACAATGGCCTCGCTGAAAGTTGGAGGGCCATCAATAACGACATGAAGTAAATCGAAACAACTAGCAGATGCACCAGAGGTGGAGGAAATACCTGGAGCTTCGACTTCAACTTCATAGGTAAGCATCCATAGGAATAATATCCCACCAAGGAAATATAATGCACCCCATGTCAAAGTACCAGCTAATGGGAAATACCCACTGGAAACATCACCGGTTCCACCTGGTGTAAGTGTGAAAGGAGATATGCTCAACAAGATTGTCACCCTCAAGTTTGTGGATCACGATATCACAAACGAGCAAAAGTTTCCTGATCTAGTAGGGAAAATTATTTGTTCACTAGGAGAATACCGGGCACTGAATCGATATTGCTAGTAACATAGATGTGGACAACAGGACTTGAGAAGTCAAGAATACTGAACCTGTTGGAGGTTCCACACTTTAGAAACAACATGGAAATCAATTCCTACATCAAATTACTTCTCATATGAGTCTGTGGAGGGACATTTTGGCTTGAACCACCAATGTTAATTGATACTACAATGATTGCATGAATCACAGGGCTACCGAAAGCAGGCAAGGATATGACCATTTTGTTCAACAAGGTAAGGGAAAGAGCCCTATTAGAATCAATGAAGGATAAATTTCATACCTTCAGGGGAAAAGGGGATTGGATATCACGAACATCAATGGTAATTATGTTTAGTTTTAAATGCAGGTGTTGGCCTGCAAATTGTTGCGCAAGTTTTGTAAGGATGAAGTACTGGCTGCAATGATCATAGTCGCATAAAAATATTCCAAAGGAGTCCAAATGAACTGGGCCACCTTATTGGTGAATCAATTTTTGACAGACAATATCGAGGCCCAGGAGAATGGTACATCATTTCATTATGCATGGATTTTTATTTTGATTTTATTGGTAGGATGGCAGGAACAGATCTATTACCAATGCATGGGAACAAATGGTAGAGTTAATATAGTCGTGCAGTATGAAAAGTTATGGCATACGAAAAACAAAAGGAGGAAATAGGACAATAATGTTACATTTTTTGTATACTTTAAAAATATCAAGTATCTAATAAAAAATATACCACGTATCTCAGCTGAGACAGTGGAAACTTACAAGGATATGGAATGATTCAAAGCAAGCATGCACCATGTGTATGTGCAAGAAAAGAAGGACCCTTCGCGCCAATGGCTCCCAACCAACTATAGGTTGAAAACATAGGATGTATGTATGATTATGAATGATTGGGAAGATGGGCGGAAAGCCCCGGTAGAAAAAATTGGGCATTCAGAAGATGAAGAAGAACACTATAAGAGTAATGAAGAAATGGATGAAGGGTAGGGGAATGACCAGAATAATGAAGCAGGAGATACACCTGGGCCATCAACAATAGAGGCATAACAAAGAGTTCTCGTGACAGGAAAGAAAATAAAATATAAAGGGAAGGAGCCAATAAGAGGGGAGTGCAAGAAGACCAAAGAACAAAATGTACCCCTAGTATACAATTTGACCAATGATGACATGGACTGAATAAGATATCAGGTATGAGACGTCATAGAGGAAGTCATTGAGGAAGCAACGAAGAAACAAGAAGAGAAAAGCCAAAAGGTGCAAGAGAAGTTGGTAAGACTACAAAATCTCTTGGAAGCATCCGACATAACAAAAGAGTGTGGGACAGAGGGGGGAACACCCTTAATTCTAGTGGAGGAAGAAGAGAATACTCATCCATCCTTAACCAAGCTACAAGTTGTGAACATAACGTTGCAAATTGAGACAAACGAAATTGAGTTTCCAACGACAAAATTACAAGAACAGGTAAAGGCAATAAGCTATATGAACATAGTGGTGTCACAAATGTTGAAACACATATTACAAAGCTTGCAAATGGGCATGTTGCATGAGATTAAGATTTGAGGAGATGAAGCAAACCAAAAATTGACCAA
>JZKD02S0351325.1:11650-25887 GCA_000966675.3 Picea glauca
AGAGGAACTTACCGAAGGTGAGTTATATCGAGCATGTGTTATCCTCCTCGAGCTCGTTAAATCAAAAAGAGGTACTCATCTATCTGGATGGGGGAAAATTGAAAGGAGCAAGCCAGGCAGTCTCTTGAGAACATCATCCAACACGTCTTAGAGTCTCCCTTGAACACGACACTTTGTCATTTACATGTATCCTAATCCACTGAACCTCTACACTGAGCCAATCTTTGAGTTCCCTTTCACTCCTTTGGGTCACCCGATGCAAGTCATAGTACCCATTGCATAGTTTTGGTCCATGTCATGTTTTGTTGTCATGCCTCAGTGTTCAAGGGAAGTATCCGCCTCGAGAGTCATCCATCCCAAATATGTTGCCTCAAAACCTGTGTCAGTCCATGTCCATTTGATCTACCAATTACATCTCTATGTATGTTTCATGTCGTTGATCTAGGATACATCAAGGCCCTCCCTCGATGAGTCTATTCCTGTCGACTCCAACATATTATCCGGGGATTAGACTTAGAAACAAGTTAGTACTTTGGGACCTGCATGCCTCAAAGGCAGGCCTCCTCACATTCAATAGTGGGTTTACATCATTGACCCCTAATCGAATGATTCCATGAATTTTCGACCTCAGCTCATCTATTCACATTCGATGGAATGTACTAAGTTACCTTGGGAATCATTGACATTAATGGTGATCTCCCTCGCACTTTTTAACGGTTTACCTCATTGACTGGTAATCAAGTGGTTTCTGCCATGTTCGACGTCAAGACATCTATTCACATGGTTAGAATCGTATCACATTGGGATTGGTAAGAAGACCCGGGGTTGAGTAATCACTTTGATATATGATTTGCCCAAGTTGTGAAGGAGTTTTTATAGGACAAGAAACACATACACTGTTACATAGATCCACTTTGTATTGGTCGTGGCTATATCTTGTCATCTCGTAGATCCACTGTGTATCTTTCGTGGCTATGATCAGTCCGAGTCATCAAAGTATAGATCCACATTGTATCTTCGATGTCTATACCCCTTTTTCTAATACAATTATGCATCCACAGTGTATATTTTGGTGGCCATACCTTACAAGTCTCGATCACCCAAGCATAGGTATGCCTGCCTTGGGTTTTGAAATATGTCATGATAATTGTTGAATGTTTGTGTGCAGCTTCCGTCAGGTTCTCCGAGTCTATACCCTTGCTTGAACGTCTACAAAGTATTTCAGTCATCAGTTCACATCTTCTGACTTCATACTTTGGGGGGCATTCTGTTACACATCAAAATTACTCAACTGGATAAGTGTCGCATGTTCCTCTCAATTGTCATAAGTGTCACAACTTCCTTACAACTTTCAAAAGTGTCGCAAGTTGGTTACAAGTGTCACAAATTTTGTTGAATCATGTTTCCATAATGACGACACAAAGGAGGCACTTAAAACATATTATGTACTTGGTTTGAAGAAGGATAACCGCTTCACTGGAGTCAAACAACTCTTAACACCTAAAAAGGGCTTTCAATCAAGAGTTTTGAGGGTGAACGCTCCACTAAAACAACCTTAGGAGCATTGGCACTCCCCTTAAGCTTATCAGGGAGCATTCTAGCACTCGGATGCCCCTTTTGAAGGAGTGCTCCCTAATCTGGGTCAGTTGTTAGCCTGGTGAGGAGAATAAGGAAAGGATCTTTCGAGATTAGGAAGCAGTTGCACTCGAATTCTTGGTTTCATCAAGAGATCCATGATCTAAGGAGGAGGTTACCAACTTGTTCTAAACATAACTCAAGATGTTAATCTCCTCTCAACCTATATAAGAAAGCTCTATGATGGTGGAAATGGGGAAGAATTACTAGCATGAAACCTATGATCTCATAGGAAACACACAGTCATCCAAAGGATAAGTGATCAGTGAAGCTACTGTCAAGCAGGTTGTGGATCTTTCGAGCAAGGGTTAGATGAAGGGGACTTGACAAAGCTGTCACATTCGCATCTACGATTGTAAGTACTGCTGTCGTTATTCTCATTAATATGACACGCTTGGCCTGTTTCTTTCTAGTTTGTGTCTGATGTTACATGAACTTATCATTAATTGATAGATCTGTTTTCAAGCTAATATCAATAGAGTAGGAACTGGTCGTATCTTGTTTGTCTGCAGAACTCAGCGAGGAGCAAAGGATTGGAGGGTAACTCAGAGCATCCAGGGACAAACGTCGATAAAGAGGTGCTTCTGTTATCCTTCCTTCTCATGTATTAGTTTAGATAGATTTGAAAGGAAGTCAGTGTCCACGTTAAGCATTTTTCTGTATAGGTTTAAGGTAAAGCTCTTAGAGGCGATCAACCTGTCCGTAGGGAGATTTTCCTACAACACCCTCAGAAAGAAGCAACTATCAATGCTAAAGTAGAGAAACTACTCAAAGCTGGTTTCATCTACCCTGTCCAATTGACTCAATGGGTGTCGAATCCCGTTCCGATAAACAAAAGGTAGGGAAGGATTTTCGTATGTACAAACTTCCATGATTTTAACAAGGCATGTCCAAAGGATAATTTCCCCACCCCATTCTGTTAGGGTCCTAACCCATACATAGGTAGAACAATATATTCAGATGTAATAAAGGTCAACATTAATAAGGCCTCTCAATAAAATAGAATAAGGTGGATGTAAGAATACCTAATAGAAGCTTTCACTTCTAGAAGGATCTTCCTCTAGATGATTCTTTTTAGTATAAATAGGAGTCGAGGGTATGAGAACCCTAGCTTGAAGATTATTTTAATAGAGCATTGCTCGACTGGAGGTTTCCCCCTCAAAGAGGCCCGTGAACATTGCTCTCTGAATCAAAGTGCTATTTTTTTTGTTGTTCTTATATCATTTATGTGTTATTGTGGAGATTATGCTGGTTATATTATTGTTATTCTACCATTTCTAGAATTTTATTTATGTTCTGCATACTTTTTATATCTGGTATATTACAAGTGGTATCAGAGCACTTTCGTTGGCATAAATTGTGGGTAATTTTTTTTTCCAGGGTAGAGACATATTCTGACGTCTTTAATCCATAGATATATGTCGTTACGTGCATAAACCCATAGTTGAGGAATTCATACACACAGGAAATACAAGTGGTTATTAAGCGCACATCTGTTGGACACCCCTGTAACCCCTGTTGGCACCCTTTTGAGTGGTAGCACATCAGAAAGCACCTGTGTACGGATCGACCTAGATTTCCTGAAGCCCTCTTTAGATAAACCGATCAGCCTCCTGACTACTATAGTGTCACCAAGAACAGCACTCGAGAAGATACTCTCTAGTAACTGGGTAGTCGGTTAGCATGACTAAGGGTACAGTGTATCCTCCTTAGTTAGTGCCCTGAGATATTGGGCTGAGTACTACTGTTGGACCCCGCACATATATCAAAGAGCTATAGAACAGGGTAAACCCTTGTCTATAGAACCCTTGAATACGTAACCGTTGGGGATAGAAACATAAAAAAATTTAAACAAACAAGATCTACTTCCACGCGACTATGTTCGGGTTGCCAAATCACTACAGATTTCTTCATGGTTAAGAACTTGGGCATCTCATCACTGCAGTCTTCTTCAGAATGGAGTATAACTCCACAGGTGTAAAAAAAAAATAAAAAAATTACCATTATTTGAGTCTGGAATTTTTTTCACCATTAATTGAGACCTATCCCATTAGCTTCATCTCTTCGTCCTTATCACACTAATACATATCATTTTTTGGAAAAAAAAAATTGACACCACCTGCCCCTTTTTGGTTCCCTCCTCATGGCCCATACCTGTAGCTAAGACTTGGAAGCTCACTTCAATACCTTTCAATCTAGTATCACCGAGAGCTAACAAGAACTAAAACACCTGAATGCTAATGTCGTCACCATCAATACAACCATGCAGTCCTCAATAGAGGAAATCAAACAAGAACTGACCACCCATCTTGAATCTGTCTTTTCTTCACTCTGCACCAAGCTTCATATCCCTATAGATGACCCTTCCTCTGATGCACCTCTAAAGACTTAAGGTGAACATTCCTCTCATTCCCATAACTTTCAGAACCATCACTTTCAACATGACATATGCTTTCCGTGAGTGGATGTGACCAAATTTGATGGCTCAGACCCCACTGCTTGGGTAACCCAAATGGAACATTATTTCTCTTTATATGACATTACCGATGATTTGGCCAAACTCCAGTATGGTGTTATCCATATAGATCAAAAATGTTGGCAATGGTGGCAATGGGGAAAAAATTCTCGTCAAGGGTATATTGCTTGAACATACTTTGTGGAAGAGATTTATGAATGCTTTGACACTAACACCAACCATTTGGGTCATTTGATGAAGCTCAAATAATCAGAAATAGTGGAAGACTTTATAGCTGCCCTTGAGCACCTGGCTTTTTAGATAGAGGGCATGTCTGATTCCTTTTTCCAAGAGTGTTTTATCAGTGGCCTCAAGGATGAGATTCGGGCCCATGTCCTCATGTCTCGGCCTCAGAGTTTGGTGGAGGCTACTAAAAGAGATAAAGAAGAACAACAGGTTGTATCTTCTCAAAACTGAAAACCCTCCTTTATCTCTCGCCCTAAACCAGTAAATCCCACTACTCCCTCCACTCCACTAAAGATCCAAAAATTGACTAGAGATGAAATGGTTGAATGCCAACTCAAAGGCCTTTGTGATAACTGTCATGACAAATATTTCCCTGACCACAAGTGTAAAGAACAAAATATTTTTATGGCCATCTCCGAGGATATCTCGGAATAGGATGTAGAAACTACCTTTGTGTTTGAGTCACCTGAATCCACTGACATAACCCCTCTCTTAGACCCTCCCGAAGTAGAACCAATCATTTCCCTCAATGCTCTCACTGGCTTCTCTGTTCCCCAAACCCTCAAGCTAATCAGTTACATCAAGCATTGGAAGGTTATCATTCTAGTTGATATTGGAAAAACCCATAATTTTATTCATCGCCACATTACCCAAGAAACTCATTGCTACATCCATGCCGTCAATAATTTCCAAATCATGATTGCTAATGGTGGTTCCATGAAATGTGGAGGGAATTGTGAAAATGTGCATCTAAAAATTCATGAATACCACTTGAAATCCCATATGTTTGCTATTGACATGTGAGGTTGTGACATTGTGTTGGGTGTAGACTGGCTAAGGACTTTGGGTCCCATTCTCATGGATTTTAAATACTTAACCATGCAATTCGACCAGGAGGGCCACCAATATAAGTTCCAAGGCATCATCCCTGGTTGACCGGAGATCATTAGTTCCCATCGCATGGAAAAGATGCTCAAAAAAGGTCATTCTGGTGTTATTGACCAACTCCATGCCATACAAGCAACAAATACACCCTCGGTCCCACAAGAACTCCAAGCCATCCTTTCTAAACATCAATTGGTCTTTTCCACTCACCAAGGACTCCCTCCTTTCCATGGAATTCATGATCATTCCATTACCCTTGTACTCAGAATCCTTCCTCCCATTATCTGTCTGTATTGTCACTCCTTTTCCCAAAAAAATGAAATTGGGAAAATGGTCCAGGAACTCCTTAATGCAGGCATTATCTGCCCTAGTACGAGCCCCTACTCTTCTCCTCTAGTCATGGTCCTAAAGAAATTAGGTTCTTGGAGAATGTGTCCTAAATTTTGTGCCCTCAACAAACTTACCATCAAAGACAAATTCCTCATTCATGTCATTTATGACCTCCTGGATGAATTGAGAGGCACCCAATTCTTCACTAAACTTGATCTTCATTTGGGCTACCACCAGATACGTATGAAAGAGGTGGACATTCCCAAGACTTCCTTTAGAACTCATGAGGGACACTATGATTTTTTGGTCATGCCCTTTGGCTTGTGTAATGCCCCCTCCACCTTCCAAATCCTCATGAATCATGTCTTCCATCCTTTTCTCCACCATTTTGTCTTAGTTTTCTTTGATGATATCCTCATCTATAGAAAAACCTGGACATACCATATTGCTCATGTGGATTGAGTTCTCCATCTACTCTCTCAGCACCAACTTTTCCTGAAATAGTCTAAATGTGCTTTTGGCACCTCAGAAGTAGAATACTTGGGTCATCTGGTTGGAAAAGATGGTATCAGGGTGAATCCTAAAAAGATTGAAGCTATGCAAGACTAGCCTCACCCAAAGACTCTTAAGATATTGTGTGACTTTATGGCTTTAACAGGGTATTATCGCAAGTTTGTTAATAATTATGGGAAGATTGCAGAACCTCTCACTTCTCTCCTCAAAATAAACTCTTTCACTTGGACTCTAGTCGCTACTCAAGATTTTCAAACCTTGAATATGGCCATGTGCACCACTCCAGTCCTCACCCTTCCCAATTTCACAAAGACCTTTGTGTTGGAATGTGATGCCTTAGGGAAAGGAATTGGTGCTGTCCTTATGCAAGAGGGTCGACCTTTAACCTTTACCACCAAGAAACTATCTAAAACAAATCTAGGCAAATCCATCTATGAAAAGGAAATGTTGGCTATTCTACATGCAGTTGATCTATGGTGCCCTTATCTATTTGGGCAAAATTTCCAAATTAAGACCAAAAATTTCCTCCCCAGAACACCAAAAATGGGTGACTAAACTCTTTGGATATGATTATGAGATCATTTACAAGAAAGGAAAAGACAATGTGGTTGCATATGCACTGTCCTGAAAATATGAAGATGAAGGATCCCTTTTTTCTCTTTCATTCATTGTACCAGATTGGCTCCAAGCCGTTCACCAGGAATGGCTACAAGATCCCAAAAGTTCACAGTTGATCCACCAATTGCAGTCCAATGCTCCAGCTTCCCCTGGGTACTCTTGGCTCCATGATGAACTTCAATACAAAGGCTATTTGTATTTAAGTAAACAATCAAATATTAAACCCACAGTACTTTTTGAGATTCATGCTACACCCACAATAGGGCACTTTGGGTTCACCAAAATCTATGACAGGGTCAAACGTTCCTTTTTCTGGGATGGTATCAAACAAGACATTCATAATTTTGTAGTTGAATGTGATGTGTGTCAACACAATAAGGGAGAAATAGCCAAATAGCTAGGCACACTACAACCGCTCCCAATTCCACCTGCTATTTGGAAGGATATCTCTATGGATTTTATTACCGGCTTACCCAAATCAGGAACTAAATCCGTCATCATGGTGGTTGTTGATTTCCTTTCCAAGTATGCTCATTTCTGTGCCCTTCAACACCCATTTACAACATCCACGGTGGCTCAAATATTCATGGATCAGGTCTTCAAGATTCATGGCATGCTGCACACTATTTGTTTTTTATCACGACCCAACTTTCACAAGCAATTTTTGGCAAGAACTATTCAAGATACAAGGCGCCAAATTTCATCTCAGCACAACTTATCATCCCTAGACTGATGGCCAAATGGAAGTTGTTAACAAGTGTTTGGAAACATATTTGAGGTGTTTTGCCTCATAAAAGAAAAATTAGTGGGCTCAATGGTTACCCCTAGCTAAATGGTGGTACAACACTTCATACCATACAACTACATGCATGACTCATACCATACAACTACACAATCTCTAAAGAGAGTTGATCATCCCACGCACCTCCGACTTATCTTTGAGTGATGTCGCTATTATCAGATTAGATTGAATCCAAAAAAATGCAGTTTTTACGTGATGTATGGTCATATTTTAAGTTATATAGTTTCGACAATAGGAATCATGGTCGATCCTATAAAGTTTGAGGTGACAGTTCAATTTCCTCCCCCGTGCACAATGCCTCAACTTCAGAGTTTGCAGGGAAAAGACAATTTTTTTTGGCGTTTTATCGCAAACTATGTCGAGATCACTAAAGGGTTTATGTGTTTACTAAACAAGGGAGTTCCTTTTAATTGGGATGAAGTCACTCAATGCTCTTTTGAAGGGTTGAAACACACCCTCACGTCTACCCCTCTACTTCGGCCACCCAATTATAATAAAATTTTCTTATTGTATTTGGCCATGACAGAGTTGACCATCGATATGGTCTTGGTTCAAGATGACGATTTTATTGAATAACACATCATTTATTACCTGAGCCAAGGCCTGGTTAGACCAGAAATCAACTACTCACATGTTGAAAAACTTGCGTTGGCAGAAGTACATGTTGTCCAACAGTTTCATCCCTATATCTTGTTTCACAAGTCCATTGTCATTGTCGTTGTGAATTCATTCCAATACGTGTTGACACGATGTGTAATCGATGAAAATATCAGTATATGGATTGTAGTGGGGGGGGCTTGCAAAGATTATGGTCTTCATCTACTGATCTTTGATTGGAGAAACATCATTTCTACTGATATTTGATTGGAGAAACTATTTGATCTCTACCTCTCTCACTTTGATACCACTTGTTAAGAACCAAAGACTGAATACAAAAAAACCATAACAAATATACAAGAACAATATGAAAAATCTCTTTTATTACTATCAAACCCTTGAGGTAGGGAAACACCATACAATGGATCCTAATATGGAAGGGATCCTCTTCTGTTCACTTGCCACTTTGAGGGGGAATCCTCCTATTGAGATACAACTCACAATACAATATTTCTCTTCATGTCCCATTACATTGCTTGAACCCCTTTATATAGTGCTACCATCACCTAAGAACATTCTAGAGGAGGAATCTTCTAGAAGTAGAACCTTCTAAGAAGTCCTCTTACATTTATTATATATAACTACCCATTTATTATATTTAACTACCATAGTGGGCCTTATTTAATAATATAGTGGACCTAGTCCACCTTGCATTGAATGGCCTTCACTATTATCACTATGGGTCCTCTGGGCCTCCCCACTACCTCTCTAGCTACCTTACACAACATGTGATCCCAATCAAAGAAGATCAAATAGAAATTAAGAAGGATAAACCCTTTGTTGCTTCCCTTGATTGAGAAAGAGTTAAAGAATCTATTTAAATCCAAGATCATAGTATCCTCAAGGTTTTCTAAATGGGTGGAAAATATGGTGCCAGTTAGAAAAAAGAGTGGATAAATCAAGTTGTGTGTGGATTTCAAAAATCTAAACAGGGTGTATATAAAGAATCACCTTTCCAAGTATGCTCATTTCTGCGCCCTTCAACACCCGTTTACAACATCCATGATGGCTCAAATCGTCATGGATCAGGTCTTCAAGATTGATGGCATGCCGCACTCTATTGTTTCTGATTGCAACCCAACTTTCACAAGAAATTTTTGGCAAGAACTATTCAAGATACAAGGCACTGAATTTCATCTTAGCACAACTTATCATCCCCAGACTGATGGCCAAACGAAATTTGTCAACAAGTGTTTGGAAACATATTTGAGGTGTTTTTCCTCAGAAAATAAAAATCAGTGGGCTCAATGGTTACCCCTTGTTGAATGGTGGTACAATACTTCATACCATATAGCTACACGCATGACTCCTTTTGAAGCGGTATATGGACATAAGCCAACTTCAGTTCTCTCATACTTATCGGGTGCCTTGAAGGTCCATGCGGTTGACCTAACACTTACAGCTTGAGAGTCTATTCTCTTTACCCTTAAAGATAATTTGGTCATAGCACAAAATCACATGAAGCAACAAGAAGATCAAGGTCACTCTGAATGTCAATTTGCAGAAGGGGATCAGGTGTTTCTTCGACTGCAACCTTGCAAGCAAACTTCCCTCAAGGTCATGCATTGTCAGAAGCTAGCGCCCAAATTTTATGGTCCTTATACCATTCTCAAGCGTGTGGGACAAGTAGCCTATCAATTAGATTTTCCCATCCATTCGAAGCTACATCTTGTTTTTCATGTTTCATGCTTAAAGAAGGTGATTGGAGCTAAGTGCCAAATGCAAACCAATCTTCTAGAGTTAGCTAAAGAAGGATCCATTTGGCTACATCCAGAAGTAGTTTTGGACCAATGTGAGCGTCGCCTATGTCAGAGATCCATCAAAGAAGTGTTAGTCTAGTGGAAAGATACAACTCCAATAGATGCCACTTGAGAACCAACTACCATTCTATAGCAATTTCATCATCTCAAGCCTTGAGGACAAGGCTATTTTTAAGGGGGCGAACATGTTAGGGTCCTAACCTACACATAGGTAGAAAAATATATTTGGATGTAATAAAGGTCAATATTAATATGGCCTTTCAATAAAATAGAATAAGGCGGATGTAAGAAGATCTAATAGAAGCTTTCGTTTCTAGAAGGATCTTCCCCTAGATGCTTCTTTTTAGTATAAATAGGAGTCGAGGGTATGAGAACCCTAGCTTGGAGATTAGTGTAATAGAGTGTTGCTCGACTGGAGGTTTCCCCCTCGAAGAGGCCCATGAACATTTCTCTCTAAATAAAAGTGTTATTTATGTTGTTGTTCTTATATCATTTATGTGTTATTGTGGAGATTATGCTGGTTATATTACTGTTAGTCTGCCATTTCTAACATTTTATTTATGTTTTGCATACTTTTTATATCTAGTATATTACACATTCATTGACTAGATTGCCAATGAATGCACATGGTTTGAGCTATTCTCTTTCATGGATGGTTTTCCGGGATATAATCAGTTCCATATTAAGCCCGAAGACCAACATAAAACAACTTTTATCTATCCATGCCAGGTACATTTGGTTATCAGAAGATGCCTTTTGGCCTGAAGAACGCTGGAGCCACTTTTCAGCTGGCCATGTATTTTGATTTCCATGATATCAAACATATAGTCAAGGTTTATCTCGATGATTTAGCATCACGATCTCAGAAGAGAGTTGTTCATCCCATGCACCTCCGACTTATGTTTGAGTGATGTCGCTGCTGTTGGATTCGCTTGAATCTAAACAAATGCAGTTTTTGCGTGACGTCGGGTTGTATTTTAGGTTTTATAGTTTTGAAAACAAGGATCATGGTCGATCCTCTAAAGTTTGAGGTGATAGTTCAATTTCCTCTCCCATGCACAATCCCTCAACTTTAGAGTTTACAGGGAAATTCCAATTTTGTTTGGAATTTTATCACAAACTATGTCGAGATCATTAAAGGTTTTATGTGTTTACTAAAGAAGGGATTTCCTTTTCATTGGGACGAAGTCTCTCAGTTCTCTTTTGAAGCATTGAAACACACCTTCACGTCTACCTCTTGTTGACGGGCGAAAATGAATGCTCGCCAACTTGAAGAGTGGATCCGGTACGGGGTTGTCTAAATAACCCAAGCTGTTTGGGATGACCCACCCTGATGGGTTTAGTGGCTCCATTGGCCGATCTAAGTCCTGGGAAAACAAAAGGAAACTAACTAAAGGAACTAATCTAAATGAAAAACAACTATTAAAGCAAACTAATAAACAAATATGAACTATAAATATATACAATTTACTGTCTAATACTATAATAATTCTATGAAATTTAACATTCAACTATCAACAGAATTAAATCTTAATCACAAATGTACAATATTTATAGCTTTACAGATTTTGAATGAAAACCTGAAAAAATCATTTGTGACTGTCCTATGACAACAAAAATATTGGTTTTTTTTATTTTATGATTTTATAAAAAAAAATAGAATGAAAACTATCTAAGATGAACAATTAAAATAATAATTACAACTATGAATCTGAACTAATATATCTATCTAAACTACTTAAATAACACTAATAAGCTAACCTGTAATAATGCTTTCCAATTTGTCCCGTGTAAAGGATCTAGTTCAGCTATTCGATGGGAGGAAACCTGCACCAGGTTCTCTGCAAGCCTCTTGTAAACAGGAAGTAGCAGTGCTCTTTTGAATATCAATAATAGAACAAACAAGACATAAAAAATTGACAGCAATCTTATAATTTACAAATAATCACAATTAGATAAATCTGTTTGCAAAGATTTGTACAAAATGATTCATTTAATGAAGAAGAGAAATCTTTAATTCACTAAGTTGAAACAGAGTAATTGCTATAATTTTAAATAAGAGAGATCAAATATGGATGACACATAAACCAAGTCACATCAACATGCAATGAATCATGATAGCTAAAGTAGTCAATAATTAATTGCAAACTAATATGAATAAAACTTGAAACAAAAGTTTGATATATTGAAAGCTAAAGCTGTTACAAGACATCAACTTTCATCCCAGTCTGTATCATAAATCCATAGTCTGGTTCTCCCAACAGTGAAGATGATGGGTCAATTACAAAAAAATAACAAGTATTTAAAGACCTCCCACAGAGTAAAACATCCCTGTGGTAGTTATCAAAGCAAATTACAAAAAATCTGGGAATAATCTCCCAAGTCCCTATTTTTTGCCTATGACTAACAACTGGAAACTATTTCTAAACTGCTACAGCATGTCCCATTTTCCAATCAAATTATTAGGTACCTGTAAGTAGACAAGAATACAAAAGTTTAGATAATGCTTTACTGATAAAATTAACAAAAATCTAATTTTAAGACTAACTACAGAATCTTGCGATTCTGTAGCTGGTCTAATTTGAACACATAATCGCTTTAAAATCAATCCAAAACTTAACAAAATTATATTCGACTTATTAAACCAAATCTTCAATTACTAATTCCAAACAGAGTGAATCATTCATGCCACACCAAACCAAACTTGTATGCGAATTAAAACAAACAAAATCGTGGTTTCTTAACTGAATGGTGATAGGAATACATGTAAAATGTCAAACGTTTGTTATTGCCAATTGGGAGCAGACATAATCGTTTTAAAAATCAAAACCAATTAAAACATTTTCATGAATCAATTTGAATCGACACCAACTGTAACCGATCGGGTAGATTTCCCATGCAATAGTTTTATGTCGACTCAACACTTAAAAAAATCATTGTCAAATCAAAATGAACTTAACATGATCATTTTTTTAGTTTACAACTAATAGAACCACATCGAACCAATCTTCAACGCAAATAAAAACGACCATGCTAATCGAGGGCATACAACATTGTTTCAGGATCAAACCATAAGAAATAACTTGAACCAATTTGGAGCCGACACAATCGTTATGTGACATCGTATCAATCAAAATAGAGCTACACGATTTTAGGAAAAAAATCCTTTATACAGGTTGAAATCAATCATAATCCAAGCGAAAATATTTATCCAAAACGAAACATAATTATTTCTGGTAAATCGAAATCAACAGGATTGTTTTGAATCTATTAAAAACAAACAGGATTAATCTAAGGCAAACCCCAATCAACTATATTAATTCAAATGAACAGAATTGCTTCAAAGCGAACCAAACATAATCACAAACAACTCAATCACTTATACTAATCTGAGTACAATTAAATCGCATAACCAAATCATAGCTATATTTAATTTTAGAAAAACAAATCTACTATACATGATTCACAACGAAATCGTTTATAGTGGTCTGAGTATAATAGAACCATTTTGAATCTATTAAAACGAACAGAGCTAATTGAAAACAACTCCAATCGGTTAAATTAATTCAAGAAAACTTACAAAGAAAAATCGATGTCAAAACACATACCTGGGCAACTCGATCATGATAATTTGGAATTGACAAAGGTCGTTTCTGCCTCAACGTTCCTAAAGACAATCAAACCAGTGGTTTTTTGTTTCTTCTCATTGGCTTGTAGCCTGTCGTTCTCCTTCACCAACACTGTCACCCGTTCCTCTAATTATTTGATCTTTGATTGCAATAGGGGAACGTCAGTGTAATAACTCTCTAGCCAAGCATTACATTGGATACACGGTGATTGATCGGGCTTTGGCATCACAGGTGAGGGTTTGTTCAAGTTACCAGGGGTTTCCTTGTGCATCTTGACTCCCGGGTAGTTAGGATCGTTTTTTAGGCACAAAGGTAAGTTAGAGACATAGTCATAGGGTTCTTTAGAGCATAGGCCATGGGAATAGGGATATTCCTCGGCTAGGAAACGCTCAATTTTGGAGTCCGAGTCCTCGCTCAGCACTATTGGATTTTGGTCAACATTTGGCTTGGGTTTGTTCCTAGCATATCTCGATATCAATCGGGCATTTTTCTTTCTCCTACTGTTGACAGTAGTATCACTCTTACCTTTATTCCTCACAGGCTTCTTAACGGCCTCAGTCTTGTCTTTAGTACACGGGTTGTCTAAGGCATCGGTGTTCGTGCTCGAATCGTCGCCGGGTGAGCAATAATGGGAGCACTAGCATGCCCTGTTGGGCTCAGCAGGGCAGAACAGGTTCGCTGTGGATCAAAAGAGGTTAACAGAGAAT
>JZKD02S0351325.1:70804-108984 GCA_000966675.3 Picea glauca
GACGGTTCATACTCTCCTCGATCTTAACGACCATTGATCTGTGGCTTAACACCTGATTGGTCCATGATCTCTATTTAAAGAGCATGGAGGGTCATTTGCCAATGATCGATTGTGAAAAAATCTCTTGTAAAATCTCTCTGTAATCTTTTTCTCTGCATTAATAAACTACTCCAAGTGGCCGCATTGGTTGGGGCCATGGATGTTTCCCCGTAGGGGTTTTACCACATGAAAACATCGGTGTTATGATCTTTGATCTGGTTATGTGAGTGGTTACTGAAGGTGTTCATCCTCTGTTGGAATACCTGTGTTGTCGAACACCATGCACCTGTGATGAATATTGCAGACCATGATAATGACTTCCTCGTGTGTACAAATTCTGGTAAGGAAGGACTCGAAGGAGTCCTTATGAAAAAAGGGCATGTAATTTACTACGAATCCAGAAAATTGAATGCGCATGAAATCAATTACGTGACCCATGATCTAGGGTTGGCTGCCATAGTGCATGCTTTAAAAATGTGGAGGCATTACCTCCTGGGTAGGATATTTTTACTTACAATAGACCCTTGTGGTCTGAGGCACTTGTTTGATCAACCAAAGCTCAATGTTAGACAATCTAGGTGGATGGATCTCCTTAGTGAGTTTGATTTCAAAACAAAACACATCAAAGGAAAGGAAAACAGGGTGGTTGATGCCCTTAGCAGAAGTGTGAAAATGATTCACCTGATAGCGGTAAGCACCTGTGAAACACATGTCAAGGAGAGAGTTATAAATGAACAAGAAACATATGCATTTTTCAATACAATGTCGTCATACCTAAAGTAAGATCCCACAGGGCTAAAGTATGAAGGCTATCAGATGCTTGATGAAGGCATGTTGACCTACAAAAAAATATTTTATATTCCAATTTGTGACGACTTGAAGAGGTTCATAATAGATGAACTACACAAGAAACCATATACTGGTCATCCAGTTTATTAGAAAATGATCACAGCCACTAGGAAACAATTCTATTGGTCTGGATTGAAAAAGGACATAGCTTACTATCTAGCTAAGTGTCTAGAATGCCAGCAAGTTAAGGCAGAGCACCAAAACCCAGCACAGTTGTTACAACCTCTACCAATCCCAAAATGGAAATGGGAAACCATCTCCATGGATTTCATCACCAAATTACCAAAATCAGCCAAGCAGAATGATACCATCATGGTAGTGGTGGAAAAATTGAGCAAGTCTACTCACTTCATTCCTATCAAGTCAACTTGCAAGGAAATAGATATTGCCAACATTTTCATGAAGGAGATATTCAGACTGCATGGCCTGCCTAGGGATATTATATCTGACATAGACACAAAATTTACTTCAATCTTTTGGAAGTCCTTAATGGCTATTTTTGAGACTAAATTGTTGTTTATCACTGACTACCACCCTCAAACAGATGGAAAGAAAGAAAGAGTGAACCAAATATTAGAATACATGTTAAGGATGCATGTGATGCATCAACCTAAGAAGTGGGAAGACTAGTTGCCACTGGTAGAATTTTCTTACAACAACGGTTATCAAGAGTCATTGAAGATGAGCCTTTTTGAAGCCTTCTATGGTAGATAGTGCAAGATTCCAATCATATGGAGTAACCCAGTGGATAGAATTATAATGGGACCTGACATGTTGAAAGAAATGGAGCAACAAGTGATTCAAATCAAGCAAACTATGAAAACATCTCAGGATAGACAGAAGAGTTACGTTGACAGAAAGAGAACTCCCAGGGAGTTCAAGACAAGAGACCATGTCTATCTCAAAATTAGACCCATGAAGAGTTCCCTGAGAATGGGAGCTTGTGCCAAGATGGTACCCCGGTATTGTGGACCATTTGAAATCGTATATAGAGTGGGACTTGTAGCCTATAGGCTAGCACTCCCTCCTACAATAAAAGAACATAATGTTTTCCATGTTTAGTTATTGAAGAAATATGCACATGATTATAATCATATAACTGACTAGTCTGTGATTCAGGTCGAATCGGAGGGAGAATTCCTGCCATAACCTCAATGCATACTAGACATGAAGGAAACCTCACTCGGGAACATAACCATTACACAGGTCAAGGTGCAGTGGAAACACTTTGGCCCAAATGAGGCTACGTGGGAAATGGAGGATGCCATGAAATAGGCATATCCATTTTTATTTACTTCTGTATATACAAAGCACATTGATATATAGAACATCAAGGAAAATGTTCATTTAAGGGGGAGGGGATTGTAACACCCATATTTCCCCCAGTTTGTAAATATAAATATATTGGCCAAGATATTATGGAAAAATCGATATGTGTGAATGTTTGATTTGATGAACCTTTGTATAAAAGGTCAAGGAATGTAATTTTTGTTATGAATAGAAATGGATAAGTGTTGCATGGCTGTTGAAAGGGGTGTTTTCCAAGATAGACCATGGATGCTATGAAATATATGGTGAGGGGAACCAGGAATGGTTGAGATAACCCGCACCAAAATAATACCTTGATGGATTTAATTTCTGAAGACCATAATAGTCCTCTGACCCAAGGATGAATTATAGTTAGGTTGGTAGGTTGGAAGACCTCCTCAGAAGTTAATGAGGAGATGGGGCAGAGTTCCCATCTGAAAGGATTTCAGACCTGACCACAGACTAGGAATTCAAGCCACACACAATATTGTTTTGGAAGGCAAGAAAGGAAGGCGTGGTGGGTAGAGGAAGGGCTGCGAAGAGAAGTAGAGAAGAGAGACTAAGCTCTCAAGTTTGAGGAAGAATTGAGAAAATGAATGTGTTTTGGTCATAGGATATGGCTAGCAGGGTTATGATACAAGTTGATAAACAAGGGTGTTGAGTGACTGAGGAAGTAATCAGTTAGGCCTCCTTACATGGTATAGAGAAACTCATTTCCAAGATCATGTGGGAGGAGGAGAGTAACCTCGGTCTCTGATTGTTGTTGAGTTAGAAGACAAAATTATCTCTCAGAGCATCCTAGTCTAGCTCGAGGGTGGTTAGTGGTAAATCTGTTAGCATTGACTGAGCCTATCGCTGGGTGGAAATAGGCACCCCTTTCAGTAGTAACATCACGTTATCTAGTTCTAATAAGTGTTTTCATACTCTATGCCTTGAATTGGAATAATGGATTAATGAATGTATGTATACATCTAAGAATGGTGTCTGTATTGAATGATTAAGTTATGTGTATGCATTTACCTCCTTATGGTCTTACGTTTTTTATTGTTTGTCTATATGCCCTATTTTATCCTTCAAGACATCTTGGGATGTAAAACTGTAGGAAGGTTGGGATAGAAAGAATTGCATCAATCTGACCCTATCGATCTGAAGAAGATATCTCCTTTAGACTCCTTGTCACGCAACCAGGACACCATGAACAAGTCCTTAGCAAGTTCACGATGAGGAATATGTGTTTAAATTGTGAGAGTTTATAAGGACCCATGTGATCAACACCCAAGAATCCTGTGCTAAGCCTAAGGGAGATAAGTCACTCTAGCGTTGGAACTTCATAAATCCGAGAATTCGGAGTATTGTCGACCCAAATAGTCACAAATAGGTTGAAGGTGACCCAGAGTCACGGTTACCTATAAGGTCAGCTGGAGTTGGGAAGTTTCCATAGTGGTTAGAGGAACCTATATTACTGACTAAACCAGGATCCAACTCCAAATTGAGAAGTAGCACGAGCCATTGATCGAGAATTTTTTAGGATTCCCTCAGCCATTGGATCTACCCTGAGAGGACTATTGATGGTTATTAAATCCCTTGATTCAACAACAGGAACCAAACCCACCACTGAGGCCCAATTAGACTCTGTAGCGTTTGATATGGAATGGTTTTCCAGATCTTGTGATCCAACCAATTTATTGAAGGGATTTGTGTTTTCTTGTGAAGGCTCTCCCTTTAGGAAAGACTGTTCTTTTCTATATTTTCTCTTGAGTAGGAATAGTTTGAGAGATGCAAGCCAACATATGCCAACTTGACAAGTAACAGAATTGATTTTCAACACTGGGAAGAGGCTGAGCTTGGTATAACCTGCCACTCAAACATGCAGGCAATGATTCTATGCCAAAGGGCCTCGTACTAATACCTTAACCAAATGAACATCGAATTACTATCTGAGAAAAACTAATTAACAAAAATAAACACGTATGTAATCAATATCATGGTAAGAAAAATAATTCATCTACCATAACATTCATCACATAACAACACAACGATTTCTCTTCATCATTAAGAAAAGAACATCAAAACATTGCCCAACTAACTTGACAACGAAATTAATTTCTCTTACTCATTTACTACATCTTTCATGGAACAGGATAGGAAGTAATTCTTCTCCAACTCCAATCACATACATCTGATGAAAATATCTTGTCTTTGGTACAGAAGGACTTATGAATTCATAGCAGTCTCAAAATAATTATTAACCAAAAAGAAATAGTTCTTACAACAACCATCGACCCCTGACTAACCGATCGATGTCTCTATTTATAATATAAAATTCAACCAAAATTTACGGCTATGTACAGTTTAAACCAAACAAAAATTTCCATGTGGCGTGGTCATCCAATAGTTTATTTAATAGTTCATCTAGGGTATTTCTTGAAACAGATGACTTTCTTCATATTCATACCAGCTGATAAACATATTTTCATAGGTTTGGGCCCATGGGAATCTGTGTTGTTCCATTGGTGTTGCATATACTCCTCTAATATCTATTGCATGCATTCTTTACTTTACCAAACTAGCGCTTAGTATTTGCAACATGGTTCAAGCTCTGATCGGGTGTTATGCGAATTGTTGCACTTGTCTTAGCATCGCATCGGCTATCTTCACGCATTCTTTGGTACATAGAGAGTCTTGTTCGGCGTACAACTTGACCAGCTCACTCGAGTTGATAAACTTATCGGGGGCGCCATATTCGGGGAGCTCAGAATCCCCTATTGTGTCGATGATCCATTTTTGGTGTTCCTTATGAGTCCTTTGGTGAGGCCAAAGGATGAGCTCTGTTCGGTAATCAGGGAAGATTCTTACCTGCAAATCAAGATAGAGAAAGTTTAGCGATTTAAGCAACCTATGATAGGACATAAACAAATCAAAAAGACTAATATGTACCTATTTAGCCCGCTAGTCTCATTCATTTAATACTTATGTGATCTCAGTCTCTCCTTTGTATGACCTATGATGACCTAGCCGAAGTCACCACTCCTTTTGGTTAAATGAATTATGTCAGTATATTATGGAATGGAAAATCAAGTATGACATCCATGAGATTTTTTAAAATTGTCATAGTAATTATTTGACCTTTGGGGCCGAAAAGAGACGTCAAAGGCGAGTGTGTATGTGTGTATACTCCTGAAAGGTCAAACACCATAAAAATAAAGTTGTTAAATGCCCCCAGAATCTATATTATCAAGCGTGTAAAACATCATTTGTTGAATAATGAAGGTCTAGAGAAAGAACAGAAGGGTCGTACTGGATGTTATCTATAACTTCGATCGGCGACGTTTACATGATCTGGATTTCATCCATCAAACAACTGTGGTGTGTCGAGTCTTTAAACAACATGTCACGAGGCACGAGTGTTGCACTAGCATGCTATGTTTCACTCCTTTGTTTTTTCTATAAATTCTGGGAGTTCTGTGAAAAATATTACGCTTATGCCGAGCTTATACTCTCTGGAATTCCGGTCTGGAGAATTCATATTGGTGAAGTCCTACGTAGACGTCCTTTGTCACCTACAGATGGTTTATTCACTACGTTGTTGCATAATGGGATCTCCTCAAAACATGGGACGAGGTCCGCAGGGTAGCCAGAGCGCCAGGTCTGAGCCCCAACGTGCCTGGGATTCTTTCTGGTCAGCTTCCCATTTCCTTGAAATTCCAACAGGAGGTACAGGTTTTGGTTCGGATATGGTGTTGGCATCCTCAATGAATATTGAATATGATAAAGGTGCATCTAAGAAAGGTATGCTAGTAAACATGCCTTCTCATGAGAAGAAACTATGGAGAAGAGGAAGGCCTAGGAAAAAATCGAGCAAAGGGGAGGAAAACTACCTTTCAGTCAAGCTAAGTGTACATACAACCCCTGAGGGGTATACAATGCCTATCAAATGGTCGAGGACGGTTGGGACTACTGGTAGAGGAAGTGGGATATGACAAGAAAAATCACCAGGTTCTCCTATCGACAGCCCAACTTAACAATTAGAACGGGCTAAACTTGTGATAGACAAACTCTACCAAGAGAATAGAGACCTACAACATCAGTTGGCATCAAAAGACCAGGAAATAACGTTGTCAAAGGGTCATGTAGGAAGAACAGTTTGGCTGCAGAGATGGCTTCGGGAAGCACAAGATACAATTGTGCAACTGCAGGAGGTGCAGCGGGCAGCGAAAGAAAATAACATAGTGCAGGGCGTGAGTAGAAAACCTGGGAAATATTTGTGTGTGGGGAAGTATAATGAGCGATCTGGTGCCTCGCATTCTCCTGAGTGATTTTTTGGGAAAAATTCCTTTTCTCTTGCTCTTTTTTTGTAATGATACTCATCTTTTCATTGTTACCAGACCAGTTGATCATGGTGTCGGCGTGTCTTAGTTGTATGTGATCCGACCTTGGCGGGAGCCCTTTAATACTAAGTATCAGAAGTATTACAAATGTATTATGCTTCTTTATGGATATAAAATTAGAAATTTGACCGTGTTTTCTTATCATAATTCATTATATTGCACAAATTATTTGATCTTGTAATCGTCGTTGTGGTACTATTGGTTGATTGATATGTTTCCCTTTTGTGAAGTGTCTAATATCAAATGATGCTTTCATGGCGTTATTGACCCCGAATCATTAGAAATATTTTGATTACGGAAGGTAATCGTTGATAAGTTAGGATCTTATTTGGGACCTTACTCGCGTCGAAAACATTAATAACAGACTAAGTACTACGGGTGCTGATATCAAGTGGTATTTGAAAAATAAAAAAATGACGCCTAAAATATATTGGGGGTCGGAGGTCGGCCATTGTACTTCCCAATTTGTGTGCTCTTACTATTACATTTTTCTGCTGAAACCAAATTGATCGGTCTTTGGCAGAATCCTTCTGGGGGCTATTCATAGGAAAGATATGCTTTCTTCGATTGACGCTGATGAGGGTCGGTACTTGGCTACTTTGACCTTCCAAACGATTTTCTCCACCTTACCACTTTTACCGATGCCGAACCTTTGAAGCGTATTGGGGAAACTTCTGGGTCGTTGATTCCTTGAGTGGTTGTCAAGTCCTCTTTATGGTTAAGATGAATCTTCATTACATGTTCAAATAAACTTTAATTAATTCAATCAGGAAATGTATAAGATTAAGTGAAGACAGTCGATGCAAGAGATTGAGTGGTACCCAAAAATAAAGAAAAGTCATAGACCTTTTTTAGGGTGTCTTCAGTTCTCAGCAAGGACTTCAATGAAGTTCTACTTTGAGAGAATAAATATTTTATAGCATCAAACTCCCTAAACATCGAAGTTACAAAGTAAAGGAGAGCTATATATTTGGGGGAGATTGTTAGGAGCTCCGCCTACCATCTGATCATTCAGGAGGAGAGACCCACTCACATTACTTCAACAAATTCCTGCTTCTGGAGAATGGAGTGTAAGTAAATCCAAAACCCTCGAAGGCCAGAGCTGTGAAGTGACCACGACCGTAGATCTAGGGACACTTCGGGCTCTTTCCTAGCCATTGGATTTATGGTGTAGTCATATCGGCGTTGATCGCTTCGGGAGGACAGGGTTGTTATAACACAAAACCCCCCTGAAAGATGAAGTCGCGAAGTGAAGTGGACCATGGATCTAAGGACATTTCGACATCCCTCTCATCCATCGATATACAAGGGACACGTGGCACTAGATTCTTTAGTTTGGAGACTGGGCACTCCGGGGAATTTGAGGTGTGGTGTGTCAAAAAGATTTGAAGCCCAAAGTAATGAGATTCATTGATTCGAAGGCTCTTCGGTACTTTTCCTAACTATCATATGTGGGTTGTGGTCAGCCGACACTGACCAACCTTGGGAGAAAAGAGGATTTCACATCGCAAAGCTCCTAAAGGTCGGAGTCGTGAAGTAACATTAGTCATGGATCTATGGATCCACGTGGCCAGATATCGACTGTGATATTTGAGGGGTGTTAGAAGGCTTCCAGTCTGGTGTGACGTGGCAAGATGACATCACCAGGGTGAAGTGGACCCACGATATATGTGCCACATTTCATCTCAATCTATGCTTTTCGGAGACCCTATATGCCTATTGGAACATGACATGTGTCACCCTTGGCCCTTCTATGTGTTAGCTTGTGGTACGTTCTTGCCTAGAGAAAGTGGTTGGTGAAGTGACCAGAACTTTGGGATTCCAGAGGATTTGAGGTGTATCATTAGAGAGAGATACCAAAGGGCCCGAACATCAGAACCACATGGAAATATTACGAGACTTTCGGAGTTCAGGACTCGGGGAGGTCTCGTATGTGGACAGTAAAAAGGCGTTGAAATTTGAAGTGTCAAAGCATCGGAGTGCCAAAGTGTTGAATCCCTCTATAGTCGGCATGTTAGATGAATATTGAGTCTGTCATTGGCTTACGTGATGAATGGGTTTTCTCTGTGAGAGGAGAGAACCTGGTAAGGGATTCCAGTGGATGCTTCATGGATCTCAAACAATGAATGCTTGAAGAAATTTGGGAAGTCATAACCTGCAACCCAAATCTCAGATTTGACCCTCTGGTAGAAGTCATTAGAATGCTACAGATAAGCAGACGAGGATAAAGACCTCAGACAGAGGATTTAAGATGTTGAGAGAGAAATTATGATTCCCCATCCCTAGGAAAGATACTCAGGGGTCAGGTGTGTTACACATGGATACCAATTATACATTGTTGATCCATGTCATTATGATTCAACATAGCCATGAGAAATACACTATGGATCTATGCTATAAAGAATCAAATTTGGACATAGCCACGAGAAATACATGGTGAATCTATGTGTCAGTATAGACTTATGAATACTCCATTGCAACTTGGATCTATGTAATAGTATCCAAGGTCTTCATTTCCATCATCCCGAAGTACAAATATATCTATGTGATTACAGATGTTGAATTCGAACATGGTAGAAACCACTTGATTACTGATCATTAATGAATACTGCTAACAAGTATGAGGGAAATCACCATTGATGTCAATTACCCCCAGGATAATATGGTACAAATCAGCGAATGTGAATTAATGAGTTGAAGTCGAACACTCGATGGAATTTTCCAATCAAGGGTCAATGATGTGAACCCACTGTCAAAAATGAGGAAAACTACCATTGAGGCATGCGGGCTCCATCGTACTAAATGATTACTAAGTCGGATTCCTAGATAATGAGTTGAAGTTGACAGGAAACAAATCGTCATATGAAGGACTTAATGTATCTCCCATCAATGACATGAAACATGTAACATAATTGAAGTAGATCAAAGTATAAAGTGATTCAGGACTAACTCGGGGAATATTGAGATGGTAAGAGTTTGAGGACTATAGATGGTTGACTCAATAGAAGTCTTGTTGTGGGTGAATTTCTCTTGAACATATGAATGACACGACAATTGTATTGGAAACATTGACTCAAATGAGAGATAAATGGATTCCCCAACCTAGATACAATAATGAAGAGGGGTGTCATGTTCAAGAGAGACTTAATTCCACTAAAACAGATACATATATACATTTCTTTCCCAATTCCCCCCCACCATTTCTAGCGAGTACCTCTTTATTTTTACACAAGATTGAGGACGATAACATATGCTTGAAATGCAAGCTCATCCTTAGGATGAGTCCCTTAGAGTATTTTTAACGAACCCTAGGAAGGAGTGGTTCGGTCCCATATGGGTCTTTCGATGTTTGTTTTACGAGTCCAAAGAAAGAAAACTAAAGGGTTTTTCATGTTTAGAAAGTTTGAAAAACACTTAAAGAAAACTCCAAAATTTCATTTTTCGTAAAGTAGTCTAGCGAGATCGAAAAAGAGATAATCTATCGCTCATCAGAAGTTTTCTTCAAATACTTTTATGAGCGTGAAAAGAACAAGATCTCTCGACTATATTTTCATAATTAGGGAGTTTGAAAAGAGATTAAAGAGGACTCCAGGGGGGTTCCTTTTTCGTATATCCTTTACGAGTCTGAAAAAAAGTGATAAAATTTTACTCGGTTACATTCTCATAGTTTTACGAGCGTGAGAAAGAACAGAGACTATGATCAACGTTTTTTACTGAAAAACTTAAAAGAATATATACATCGAATTATTTTGCAAAAACACGTAAAAAATGATAAAAGATTTGATCCATATCAAAAATCCAATCGCCCGAGTTGTATCCTATAATATTGACACTTTGGAAAGTTCATTAGGTTTTAACATAAGTGAAAAATAGTGAAAAATAATTTAATTTTGGGTTAAAAATGGTAAAATAGGTTAATTAAGTCGAAAACAAGTTCATTTTATCATTCCATTTGTATTTTCACCAAAACTAGTGTCAAAACCCCTATTCTCCTCTGATCTTCAAGCGATGATTCCAGTACAATCTGTGGATGATTTATTGAGCCATCTCTATGAGGTTGGTACTCTTCCTTCCCTCTCTCTTTCTATAGCAATTTTATTTTCAGTTTTTATGGTTATTTTTTGAGTTTGTGGGAAATTTTCCAAGGGAGAGAGCACCTCCATATCGTCGTAGTCTCTCTATATTGGGAACTGTGAAAATCTGGGATCATCGCAGGGGTTACACTAATGGAGTGCGATAATGCCGCACTATGGTAAACTTGGAACCTACGACGACTGCAACTCAAAAATAAAAAAGAAAGAAAGAACTAGGGAAGCTCCCAATTTTAGATTTTTAATGAACTAATTCATCTTTAATTGTTGTTTGGCATACTTTATAGAATTCATCATGCTTGAATGGTGGGAAAGAGATCATGAAGAGGAATATTAAATTGAAGGGAATGATCCTAACACAATCATGGCACTCTGGGAGTGTGGTTTTCTTAAGTTCTTCAAAGTGCAGGGCATGAGGGCCCAATTATTTATATTGGAGAACTTAATCTGAATGTGGGATGTGAATGAACAAGTTTTTCATGTCGGGGTACATACACTCACTTTAGATATTGGTGAAATCTATTTCTTGACTGAATTATCTCATCGTGGGTCTCGAGTGTCACTATCAAGAAGCAGAGGAGGAGTTGAACCAATGGATTATTATGTCGAACAACACTACTCAGTTGCTACAGAGAAACATAGTGGTAATGTTTCCATAAAGGATTTCCTCGACTTATATTTTAGGACAATACTCTACACCATTACCCATGTGGCAGGGAGTGCATCTCCACACATGGCCTTGTAGATCCATTTTCAGTATGTCATTAAGTGCATGGAGCCTTGAGTATTCAATTGGTGTGAGGGCCTCCTCAAGAATATGAAGAAATGGTTAACGAAGTGTAGGACCGATTGGTTGAAACAATTTGGATACAAATCAATTTTGGTGTCCTTTTTCCTAGAAAGGGTACCAGTTTTGCACCTTCATCATGTGGATTCGAGTGTGCCCACTCCATAGGATCTTGAGATAAATATATGGGTTGAATTGGTGGCACGTCATGATGGCATCCCGGCCATTACATATGGTCCTATGTTCTTCCAGTGGCTAAGAGATCATCTTATCATGATCAAGGATTATGCCTATGATGGGGATAATTTCAATGGTGATCTTGACTTGGTGCTACCCAAGGGTTCACAATGGGGAGACATAGGTAAAAATGAATTTTTCATTATATATATTTTTTAGAATTTTAATTATGAAATTTTTATGTCATGTATTTAAGACTAGTCAAAAGCTCTCAAAATACAAATGTGGCACCTTTTAGGCCTCTAGGATCATCTCCAGTCCAGAGATGTGGGGATATAGGAACGGTGGCAGGTCGAGGAGTAGTTGTTGAGGATATCGAGGAGAGAGAACACAACCTTGAGGGATTGACTATGGACATCCCTGAAATTATTATGGATGAGTTACCTCGACGTTAACAACGCCATACTGTTGGTGTTTCAACATCTATTGGTTGAATGCTTTGCCTTGTAGCACGAGCAGTGGTTTGTTATCATGAGAAACATCCATGATACATATGTATATGAAAACATGTGCTTCAACATTTTGATCTCAAGAAACACTTTTTTGTAACTTGTTGCGTTATAATACAAAACTTCTACTGGATTACTTATCTTTATGTTTTTTTGTTTGGAATTATAAATTGCACAAATGTCTATGTAAAACATAATTACCTAAAGAATATGTTAATGTATTTAGATATCCAGGAATGTGTTGATATTCAATGTAATCAAAATTTCTTTCCAAGAGTCAAATTCTCAAATATACCCGTAATAGTGTAGGACTTATGATTGAATAGATGTTGCTTAATTGCAACACCATGAGTTGAGAATCAAGCCCTACCATTAGATAACATATGCCAAGTCAAATGGCATCAGTTAGTAACTCAATCACCACACTATATTCTGCAATGTTATTAGTTGCATGACCAAGGAAAAAATCATGTACATTGATCAACTCATCCGTAGGTGCATATATTTCCCACAAAGTAGACACAATATTTTGAGTACTGTTACTAGCACCATCAAAAAATAAAATATAAGGCAGTGAGAATGTTGACATATGGAAACCAAGCACAAGGAAAGGTAAGCAGTTTGAGGGAAGAAAGAGAAAATACAAAAAGCATACTAGAGTTTGATACATTAAAGTACAAAGAACTCATGCAAAACACTTTAAGCATAGTACTTATTTAGTTAAAGCCCATTTCTGGGTTCACCCAAAGGAATTCCATCGTAATCAACTAGTTTGTAAGATCCTTTATGTAACACTCGTTTAACGATATAAGGACCACACAACATAGGATCGAATTTACCTTCCCCCAACAAATAACGATCTTGGTGATAAACGAGAACCAAATCACCTTCAGAAAAAAAACGAGGTCTAACATGTTTTTTGTATTGAGATTTAACACATTTCTTATGGATTTCTATTACTAACGTAACATCATGACGAGTCTCATATAATTGCATTAAATACAACAAACGTTCTTCTTCAAATGTGGTGTTGGGGAGAAGTTAGATGACTATATTCAGAGATGGAATTTCACATTCAATCGACAAAAAAACTTTGATACCATATACTAATTGGAAAGGCATGAACCCCATAGAAGATTTAACTAATGTCTGATAGTCCCATAATTCTAAAAAAATCATTGTATGGCAACTTGACTTATGAATCCATACCATCCATCAAAGCATAGTGGTTAAAACATTTTTTATCGCTTCAACTTGGCCATTGGCATATGGATAATAATGGGTCAAGTTTTCATGTCGTAAACCCAACTTATCAGTAATCTTAGAAATCATAAAATTGCGAAAATGGGTGCCATGGTCGGTGACGATCGCTTGAGGGACACCAAACCTAGTGATGATATGATTGAATATGAACAATGCTACAGTTTTCCCAGTGTTATCAAATGTAGGCTTTGCCTTGGACCACTTAGTGAAATAATCCACAGCTACAATGATGTATCCATGCCCCCTGACCAAGTGAGGGTTACATGTCATGAATTCAATTCCCCATTTAGAAAATGGACCAACAGGAACTACAATATAGAGAGGATCGGGATTAGATAGAATCTTATTATTATAAGTTTGACTAGTGTGGAATTTATGCATTAAGAGAATGCAATCCTTAAAAAGTGAAGGCCAGAAATAACCAACTCGTAGGATCTTTTGCTAAGTGGTATATCTAGACATATGACCACCACATGCTCCAAAATGACAGTCATTGAGTTCTTTATCAACTTCATCATATATCAAACATTGTCGAAACATGGAGTCAATACCAGGACAGTAAAGGGTATCACCAAGATTAATATATTTTCGGTCTTGATACTGAATACAATGACAATCTACATGAGATATATTAGGCCATAAAGTTTGGGTTCGAAGATAGATGATAATGTGTCCATACCATATATCATCTAAACTGATCATAAAGAGAGATTCATCAGGAAAATAATCTTCTGCAACATTTTATGTATCAACGGATGGAAGGTCACATATCAACTCAACAAATACCAAACATTTCTTTGAATTGGCTTTCTAAAACTCCAAATAAAACTCCCGGAGAATCACAATCCATTTGGATTATTTCCCCCCTAGAATTGTTTTTGTAAGAATATGTTGCATAGGGTTGCAATCAGAAATAATGATGGTTTTGTGCAATAAGATATAGTGATGAAAACTCTAAACAACTTGAACAGTCACCAAGGCCAATTTCTCCATATGCATGTATTTTATTTTGGTGGTCGCAAGACTCCGAATTAAATAGTAAATGACATGTTCATCGTGCGAACCATCCTCTTAGACTAGAACCATGGAAATGGTATGATCCAAAGTAGCCAAATATAATAAATAATCTCGAGTATAATTTGGGGGAAGTAATAGTGGTGTGTGGGTTAATGCAAGTTTCAAAGCATCAAATGCTTTGTTGGCAGTGTCATCCCACAGAAAATCATGGCCCTTCTGAAGAAGTAGAGTGAAACCTTTCGTTATTTTGGCATAGTTAGGAATGAATTGTTGTAGAAAGTTTGCCTTCCCTTGCAATCTTTGGAGTTAGTGTAAGGTAGAAGGAATAAAATTGATGATGCCTTCAACCTTCAATGAATCCACCCTGATCCCATGTGTGGAAACAATAAATCTGAGAATTCATCCACACTCCACACAAAAAACAAATTTATGTGGATTCAATCGTATATGGTAATATCTACATTGAAGGAAAATTGCTCGTAAGTGTGTCAGGTGATCGTGACAATGCATAGAATGCCTCGGTAAATCATTTAGATAAGGTTTTACAATATGCTTGATATCGTGAAAGGCATAAGACATAGCTCGTTGAAAATTCACACCAACATTCTTGAGACCCAAGGGAAAATAAAAGCAATTTTATGTTGATCCACGGGTAAAATATTTATTTGATTATAGCTAGAAAATCCATCCATCAAAGAGAAGATTTCACTTTGAGCACAATCATCAACGATATGGTCGACGAAATGGGTTGGATAATTATATTTAGGGAAATCCTTGTTAATATCCATATAATCAACACAAAAATGGATCATTCCTTGTTTCTTCGTGACAGGAACAAGATTAGACGCCCAATCAGTCAATGCTACAGTGTAGACAAAACCAAAGTTAAGAAGTTTGTCAACTTCAAGTTTGATTACAATGAATTTTCATGGATGAACTGGGCGAAGTTGTTGTCGAATGGGATTAGCGTCAGTGTATGTCTTAATTTCATGTACGACTATATCTGGATCAATTCCTTACATCTCTTCGTAACTCCATGCAAATACATCACAATTTTTTTGGAAAATGGCTTTGTAAGTTTGGATCTCATTGGGAGAACATGAGGCACCTATGTGAACATTTTCCACAAGTCCAGGCTTAATAGAAATATCTAGAGGGATAGTGGCTGAAATATTTCCCAAGTTCCCTTCATACAAAAGTCACGTGTTAGTTCATAAAATGAGGGGAAATTAATAACTGTGTATGGATTCGAAATCCATTGGTAACTCTCGATAGTCTTGGGCTCGAGGAAAAGGATAGAATGATGACGCCCATCATTCCATGGTGTGTCTTCCACAAACATAACTTCCATGATTGTTTCATCGGTGTGAAATATGGTGTCAAATGGATCAGAAGACGTATCAAAGAGATAATCAAGAGAAGGATATGTCGATTGAATAGATTTATAATCCAATTCAACCAAACTTAGTGGCATTTGGTTGCCATAACGAGGAAATTATTCCAATCTAGGTACTATCCAAGGGTCATAGGACTAATGGAGTTTTTCAAAATTGGTCAAAATCATGTTAATAGAAGCAACTAGAGGAGGAGGAACATCGAATGGTGAAATGGGGAAAGTTCCCATTAACGATGAATATTTTAAAAGACCCACACCGACATTCTCATAACCATGAGGTGTTTTTGTTATGAATGGAACATTACTAGTGCATGAATTAGAACTAAAAAAGGTGAGTTGATCTACCATAACTACTTTACCTTGGTGAGGGAAATGTATCACATGAAAAAGAGTAGAAACAACTACATGCATAACATCAATCCAACTATGGCCAAGTAAGAGGTTGTAATCAAGAGGTGCATCAAACACTTCAACCTCAACAATAAAAAAATTTCCTTCTAACGCAATAGTTAATGCAGGAAGAACACCATAAGGTTTGTACCCAATACCATTAAAATATTTTAAAGTGTTATGTGATTCGGTAAGGGAAGGAGATCCAATGGATTTCCAACAGGTAACATACATGACGCAATTCAAATCTCCTTCATCAACAACTGTTTGAGAAATATTCTTGGTTTCCACAATTACTTGTATTTGAAAAGATAATTGATGAGGGAGTCTTGGGATGTGATATTCCAAGTAAAATATTATCAAATTCATGTTAGTAGGATCGATTCCACCAATATCCTTTAACAGTGCCTTCCGTTGAGTAGGACAACTTTTAAGGACTTCGAGAGCCAACATCGAAGATGGTGCATGTGCAAGATCTTCTACAATACTGTAGTTTTGCGATGCATGTGCATGTGGGTTAAATTACGACTTAAGAATGACGCCTTTAGGAGGCAGACATATGACTATATCAGAATTAGTTCATTTTATATTAAGAGGAACATTGGGAGGAAGAGAAAATGGAGGATATTGATCATCAACTTTTTGTTTATAAGGAGAATAATATTTGGTTCGAGTAGCGACTACAACTTCACTTTTCTTGGAGTCACTAGTACACATAAGTACATAACATATGTTAGAGGATGAAGGTTGGTCATGAATAACCAGTTGGGCCTTCTATTGAGAAGGAAAAGGTTGTGACAAAATGACAGACATAGGGGGAGCCTCGGTTCCTTGGAGGAATAGAGTAACTTATGCACGTCTCAGAGAATATTTCGTGTAATGGTTCTCGCCACAGATAAGGAAATGATAACGAGGTTTTCTCTTTTATTTATCATCAACAAGTTGAGTTTTGGGTTTATTTGGTTGTTTATTATTAGTTTTATCCTCTTTATTCTTTCCCTTCTGTTTCTTATTATTTGGATATTTACCGGTAGTCGTATACTGGACCATATTCACCTCAGAGGTTTTACTAGGAGAAGAAGTAGGAGAAGTAACATTTTGTACACTGGTAGTAGTAGGTTTTGGATTGGAATGATTGACTTGTTTTGTCTGAGTTTCTGCATGAAAAGTGCTAGTCACACCATCAACAACATGAGATGCTACTAGAAGCGTTCGGGTTGGATTTGTAGATGGGTGAGGAGAATCAGGGATCAAGTTATATAATGTTCCTATTTGAGAATAAACAAGATCCAAATATTGAGCACGAATAATCTCCTATTCTTCAGGGAAGACACCTGCCATGGAAACATCATGAGCTATAAGAGAGATGAGTGACTTTGTGAACCACTCAACCAATAATTGATTAGGAAGAGGAAATTTCATCAATCGTCATCTCCTCCTCCATTCATCAATATGATATGAGATGTGGGTAGAATATGATTTCTTAAAAGAGCTTAAAATTTCTGTTCATGTCTCATATTGTATCGACAATTGGTAATGTGTCAATAAATCCATGGCTAAGGTGTTGAAATCATTGAAGAAACCTATTGGAAATTCATTATATCATTTGGAAGCTGAACCCATAAGAGTGTGTTGGAAGAGACGTAGTTGTATGGAGTCATCCATCAAGGATTTGAATGAACACCAAATATGAAAAGTCATGACATGATTTTTTGGATCTTCTCCCGACCAACCATCAAAGTTTGGTATGTTTGACAGTAATTTAGTAGGTATAAATGACCAATCTTTCATGTTCTATACCACAATAGACTGTGAGATGTTGGCTATGGTCTGTGCACTACAAACATTCATACACTACTTACTAGGATCATAATTTAAGATGTACACAAACCATTATTTGCTGAGATATATTGTCAGCAAGCCAGTGTTGAGGGGGAGAATTTACAGATGACTCCTATTGTTCCAGGAATACAAATTTGAAGTCATTGTAAAACCAAGTAAAATCAATGCAGGACTAGATCACTTGTCACACATACTCTCGGGATAAGAGGTGGGAAACTTGGACGATAACTTTCGATATGCACAATTATTTTCAATTAATATGGTGGAAGATCATTTTATAGATCTTGTATAGTTATTAATTACAGGAATGGCCCCTTCAGACATGGTTGTTGTGAAAAAAACACAGTTGGTATTGAAGGATGTGGACTACCAATTGTTTGTAGGAATCTTATATAAACTAGGTGCAGACAAAATATTTCAACGTTGTGTGGTCGAACACAAAAGACCAATTATATTGGAAGAAACACATCATGGGATAGTAGGAGGACATTATGAAGGTAAATCCATTGTGTTGAAGATATTACATGTATTACTATGGTGGCATACACTCCAAAAGGATGCAAAGGAATACTATCAGACATGTTATGTTTTTCAAAGGGCCAAAAATTCCTCAAGAAGGGACGAGATGCCACTGAATCCGCAAGTTACATTACAGGTTTTTGATAAGTGGGAAATAGAATTCATTGGACCAATCAACCCACCAAAAAGATGATTAGGGGATAGGTACATTATTACGGCCATAGAGTACCTAACTCGATGGGCATAAGTCACACCAATTATAGATTGCAACACATAAATTATTTCCCACTTTCTATTCGAGAACATAGTAAATCGATTTGGATGTCCAAGAACATTGATGACTGATCAAGGGACACACTTAATCAATAATACTAGAGCATATTTAACTGAATAATTCCAAATTCACCATCATAAGAGTCTGCCATACCACCCACATGCCAGTGGCATAGTGGAAGCATTCAACAAAATCCTAGAGAATGCACTGACAAAAAAATGCAACGTAGGAAGAGATGACTGGGACTTAAGAGTCCTTGTTGTATTATGCACATACAAGACAACCAACAAGAAATTGAAATCGAAAACACTTTTCAGGTTGGTATATAGGGAGGTATTAATTTTGATGGATTTTATTGTACCAAGCCCATGCAAGTTGCTCAATAGGAGGAACCATGAAAAAAGAAGAGAACGCGCGCATAAAGAATGACAATGGGAAACACACATCAACATGAAACTATGCTGCCTGCAGGGGTGTAGACCGATTGGCAAGTGTCGTGTAAATGGAAGGAATTTTGTAAAAATGAGGTCTCAAGTTCGATTCTCACCCCGATTTACTTGTGCTCCATTATTTCGGGTAGGGTGGATGCACCTGTGGTTATAGTGGTAGCTAACGAGGATCGACCCCATGTCATGTGAGTACGAGAACTGTGAATTGTAGATTCCTCCAGTACAAAACAAAAACATGAAACTAAGCCAACCAAGGAGACCTGACGCAAAATCAATTAAATATACAGTAGTAATTGTACCGTCCCGCATGACAAGACTGTTCAAAGTACGAAAAGGGAAGAAACAATAGTTATGGGAGGATAAGGACAAGTCATAAAATTATTGTCATAACACGACATAAATCCAACTCATAAATCCATAATAATTACAAGGAATAAAAGAAAAACACCATTGATATGCATGATAGAGGGGAAGTACATGGCGAAAATCCAATTATAGATTTGGAAATAAAGCACCATTAACACAAACACCGGTCATGATATGGGCATATGAGACAGGAGGGAAGGAATGAAGACCAATGCACAAATAGAAAATGAGTTTAAAATAAACCAGGGCTGCCAAACGCAGGATATTTTTACTTAGCATTACAGTGAAAATAGAGAACACAGAGCTAGAATGCGATAAAAATATACAAAACCTGTCAAAGACTACGTAACTACACAAATGGTGCCACCCAAAGCCACATGATAAAATATAGTTGTACCAAGGAAGAATTGCAACAAAGTTCTAGTAACCGAACTAAAGATTGAGGAAACCCCTCGCACATCCTCATCAGAACTGAGGTTTCCTCATGACTACATACCTCTTAGAAACGATGATGCCCATTCGTTCACACTGCAAAAGACTCTATACTATACATTGGTGACCCTAGACATTCCATAGGAATTCATCATTGATGAAGACATGTTGGGGAAGGTACCCCAATTGAAATATGCAGACCATGACATTACCAATGTGGAAAAGTTCCCTAAAATTGCGCCCCACAAATACCTAGAACTCAAAGTAGATCCACTTACAAAGAATAGCATACTAGTAACCAAGGTTTGGGCTAGAGGATTGGAACAAGCGGGCCTCCTCAACCTTTTCGACATCCCACACTTTAGATGTAGCAACAAAGTCAATGCATGTGTTAAAATCCTCTTATCATGCATTCATGGGGGGACATGTGGCTGGATAGGCCAATTTGTATTAACATAGACTTGATAGAAAGAATCATTTGGCTTAAAACCTAGGGGAAATAACCTGCTCTCTTATTTGTAGGTAAAAATATATAAATGGCACAATCATAGGCTATGTGAGTGAAGTTTCACACAGTTAGAGGGGTGCGTGGCTTGGATGTTCCAACTATATGTGACCCAACCACTAGAATAGTGACAAATATGTTATCATGCAAGCTACTAGAGAAGTGGAGGAAGGATCAAGTACCAGCATGGGTAATAGCTGCAACAGAACAATGTGTATAAGGAACTACAATGAGCTGGGAACTATTCTTACTAAACCAGTTCCTACTGGATTGTGCATAATCCCAAGATAAAGGAATGGAGTTTCACTACCCATGGCTCCTAATTTTGATTTCCTTCACAACATGAGGAGAGTCGAAGAACGCACAGTTCTTATGGATGAGAGGGAAGCCATGCATAGCCGAAAAATACCAGAATTTATGGTTTTCAACAAACAAGAGGAGACAAATGGATAGAAACATAGATGTCTTTCTCTATACTAAAAGGATTTGATAGATTATCTGGAATGCACCATGCATGTCACCACAGTTGGTGGAGGCATATGGACCAGTCGTGTAGTTTCACAAAAAGAAGAATCACATTTTCATTAAATCCAAGAAGGACCCAAGGTTGGAGTGGGTCCAAACAAAATACAAGATAACATAAGAATACATCCAACTGGTCATGCATGATTGGGAACTAGACCGGAAGGTCCCAACACAAGGGTATACAAAAACACAACATGGGAACACTGAGGCGGCACAACGGACAGATGTAGAGATAGACCCTCTAGGAAATGGGGAAGAGGACACCAATCAAGGAAATGGCATGGAGTATGCACCATAAATAGAACAAATAGAACAACCTCCACAACCCCCACCTAAGACAGGGAAGAAACGGAAGGACCAAAGAACATGTTTATCTACGCAGAAGAAGACAAAGGCCCAAAAGAAACTAATTGTCTACATACTAACAGATGATGACATGGACAATATTGGATACCAGCCAAGGGATACCACAGAGGAATTCCTCAAAGAGACCATAAATAAACAAGAAGAACTACAAACGAAGGTGCAGGACCAATGTTTGATGTTACAATAGTTATTGGAAACAATCTGATTGGAACCTACGCAAGGACACGACACATGCCAAGAAGTAATTATAGATGAAGTATGGACTATAGTACCAACATAAATGACAACAAAGAGTAGAGTGATCCATATCCCAGTAGAGACAATCAGGTTACCCAACCCCTAAGTACAAGAGAAGCTACATGGACTAAGTCAGATGGACCTAGTCTTGTCACAAATACCTATCGAAGTATTATAGGGTTTTCACACATGGATCACATAGGAACTACATATTTGAGTAGACACCACAACCAGTGAATTAGATCAAGAAGATCTAAGAAGACGAAACTATAGAAGCAATGTGCCATTGCAGTACAAGAAAAGTGTGCAGTAGAGCAACAAGAGGAGCTTGCAGTAAAAGAGAAGAGTGAGGCTGAAGGGAAGGAGGAGAAATCCTTGAAAGATAATTGATATGGATTTTATGAGAAGAAAAAAATGAATATAGATTATTATTATTATTAACAGAAAAACACAATAATATTAGAGATACAATAAAATTGGTTTCTATTCAATACGAAAATGTGTTGAAACTGTAAAATGTAACAAAAAACAATCTTGCTCAAATGGTGGCGGATTATCTCCGAGAAGAGATGTGATGGATGCACTGATTTGAAACAAAATGGTTACAATGAGGATCTCCAATAATTTTTTCAATAAACAGGAATGTTAAAACCCTAGAAATCCAAAAACCTAACCCTAGGAGATGAAGCGCCAAAAGTCATGTGGGTCCCATTGGGGTAAGTTAGTACATCAACTTCTCAGGTTCGTAACATTTGCATATGATCTTTGTTTTAGGTGCACGATAGCCCGCTGGAAAGGTTTATCCGAGGAACACACGTGTTGTCAGAATATGAATTGTATTGTTTGAATTTGGTGATCCCTAAAAACGTTGTTTAGGGCCTCAAAATGACCTCGGAAGTCGGGGACTTGAAAACTAGAAAAAAAACTACCAAAATGGGCTAGTTGGAATAGTTGGGAGGCCACCAATATCCATATGGATAAATACTCCCCCCTCAGGAAGAAATGGTCTCCATTGCATTAAGTTCCCCCATTATATGAGGACATTTCTACTGAATTTGGCCTCCAGTGAGCCACTTGCCTTGGTCCAGGAGTTGCCTTGCTTTGACAACATGATAGAGATGGATCCTTTCCTAGTGAGTTCCCTTGACCCGTGTTTCCACAATATGATCATTGGATTTCTGTTGAATGTATTCAGGGTTGATCTTTGTGGGTTTCAACTATTCTTATATCTCTGAGGTATCCAAAAATGGTGGGAAATATGGCCAAAGGAGATCCACGTTGAACATTGGGTGTAGGCTAAGGAAAGGGGGAATGTTGAGCTCAAAAGAATTGTCACCCACAACCTTGGTGATGGTGTAAGGTCCATAATAGAGTGGGAGAAGCTTCTGATGGGGCCTTGTAAGGCACTCTTTCTACAAGTGCAACCACACTTTGTTTCCTACCTAAAACTTATGTGGCACCCGATGTTGATTATGATGCTACTTGTACTTCGCATTAGACTTCTGTAAAATATCATGAACCTATTGGTGGATGTTTTGGATCCCCTCAATGAACTGGGAGGATTTTTCAACTTCATTTGGAGAAGGAGATGAGTTGGTCAGAGTGTTTGCAATAGGTAGTGAAACATCCATGGGACCCAATGGTTGGAATCCTAACTTGACCTAAAAGGGGGTTGTGGCCAGTTGAGATATGTAGGCATCTATTGTAGCTATGTTGAGCATAGGGAAGGCTCTCATAACATGTGCGAGGGTGATTGGAATTGTACATGCACAGGATATTCACGATCATTCGAATGACGACCTCATTTTGGCCATCTGTTTGGGGGTGGAAGGCAGTGGATTTGGTGATCTTGGTGTCCAGAAGTGACTAGAGGTTCGACCAGAATGTGTTGAGGAACCAACTGTTGCGATATAAGAAAATGGTTTGTGGGATTCCAAAATGTACCCATACTCGTTCAAAGAAGATCTTGGCAGTGGCCTCTGCTATGATTCTCTTCTTGTAGGGGACCATGATCGCCATCTTGGAAAAGTGATCAACAACAACAAAAACACAACCATTTCCCCTCTTGGTCGATAGAATGCCTGACATGTAGTCCATTGATATGGATTCCCATGGCTTGTCAGGATTAGGAAGGGGGGTGTACAGTCCTTGGTTCTTAGTGGTCGGTTTTGCAATAGCGCAGGCAGTGCAGGACTTGATAAACTTGCTAACATCTTTTTGAATTTTTGGTCAATAGAAATGTTTTTGCAGCACTGCCATTGTCTTTTCAATGTCGAAGTGTCCTAGCACCTAACTGTAGTGGGATTCCCAAATCATCTTTGCTTTCTCTCTTGATGGAATGCAGAGATGGCCCAGTTGGCATAATAACCCATCCTGAAGAAGGAAATTAGGGACAACTGATTTTGCACCCAACATGTGGTGTCGAAGTCAAGGCCTGTCTCATAGATATTGGGCCAGCCAGAGGTCTCATGCCCACAAGAATATAGAATCATGGTGAGTGACGTGACTGAATTTGTTTTGACGGTACTGCCTATTTTATACTTGATGTTGAGGTGGAACTACTACAAGTATGTGGACCACTTTTGATGGTGGTCATTCTGCAATTTTCCTTATGTCTGTATGAACTACAATGGATTATGATCTGTGTGGATGACTGTCTCCTTCCTAACAATGTAATGTCTCCACTGGAGGTAGGATTTCACAAAGGAGTACATTTCTTTTTCATATGTAGGGTACTTATGGAAAACATTTGATAGTGTCTCACTATGATAGGCCACGGGGTGGCTATGATGAGTGAGAACTGCACCCACAACATAGTCTGAAGCATGTGTCTCGATCTCAAAGGGTTGTTGAAGGTTTGGTAATGAAAGTAATAGGGCCGAGGAAAACAACTATTTTAAATCATTGAACTCTTGTTCTTGGGATATACCCCACAAAAATTTTCCTTACCACCACCCCTGGTTACTTGGATGAGGGCCCATGCAATATGGGAGAATCCAAACACAAACCTGCAATAGAAATTCACAATGCCTAAGAAGATTTGAAGCTTAGTGAGTTTGGTTGGGGCTGTCCAGTCACAGATGACCTGGATCTTGGTTGGATCCACATGCACACCATTTTTACCCACAATGCAGCTTAGGTATTGGACCCTATCCATGTTGAAGGGGAACTTTTCCAAGTTGGCATATAACTTGTGCTACTGTAGGGTGTGCATAACCTGTTGAATATGGTGCAAGTGTTCCTCGCAAGTCTTGGTATATATGAGGATGTCATCCATATACACCACTACAAAAATATTGTTGAAAGGTCACGAGATATCGTCCATAATCCTCATGAAAGTTGTTGGATCATTTGTAAAACCAAAGGGAATGACTAGCCATTCAACAAGACCTTATTTTGACTTGAAGGCAGTCTTCCATACATCTGCCTATTCTATGGGGACCTACTGGTAGCTAGAATTCAGATCAATCTTACTGAACTATTTGGCCCCCTTGAGCTAATAAAGTACATCCTCGATTCAAGGAATTGGGTACCAGTTCCAGACTATGATTTTATTTAGGGCCTAGTAATCAATGCAGAGTCTCTAGGTCCCATCTTTCTTCTACACCAGCACGATTGGGCTCCCACAAGGTGATGAGCAGGGATGGATGTGCCCCTTGTAGAGAATATTTTGGATCTATCGCTTGATCTCATCATTCTCTAATAGAGAGCAGTGATACACTGGCCCATTGAGCAGTGGTATGTCGGGGGTCAGATAGATGGGATGCTTGACCCGAAAATGTAGAGGTACCCCAATAGGTGAGGAGAATATATCTTTGTACTCTGCCATGACCTTGTCCACTTGATTCTACTATGTGGAGAGGTCAACTATAGAGGCCCTGGATGTGGCTACAATCTTTATCTCACTCTAAGAGAGAATCATGAAGAATACAAACTTCCCAGTTTGAGAGATGACCTTCCTGCATTGTGTTAGCACATAAAGTTGTCATGCATCATATCTACTTATTGTTAAAACCTAGGTCTACACCTCTTCCAAATCTCTCTCTTTTTTGCATACCTTACTATAAGTGTTTCCTCTTCTGGTTGATAAATTCAGGTTGGTCAAGTATGTTCTATGTGCAGGGAAACACTATGATAAAAATGACGCATTCAGAGCAGTCCATTTCGGGCTTGAAATACAAGTAAACATACAGGTTCATTTTTAATGGTGAAGATCCCATGTGCATTTTAAATTAACGTTTCTCATGCATTCAGAGTTTGAAAGTCACGCAAGGATTAACGACTAGAAATAAATGCCAAAGTCCTGAAGCATCGAAGTAATGAGAGATTGTGATTATTAATAATTGATTTGATTGTATGAATGAGTCCTGAGCTAATAGGGTAAATGACTAAGGAAACCATAATCCTTCAGCCACAGGTAGTATACGCCAACAACCAAAGCTCCCGCGCGGCGCACGCTCTATAGCACAACCCAAGCATGGCCCTACTGACGCATCACAATGGGAATGGGGGGGGGGGGCAACCCCCCTCATATAGCAATATCGTTTCCAATGACCGATCCGACAATCGTGCGAAGCGAACTGCTTTCGAGCCACCCCAACAAGTACGCGAGCAGCTCCTAGCTAGAGAACACAACCTCCAGAAGGAAATGGACACAGAAGCTGAAGTAGGAACCTCCCAGGCAAAGTCGCACCGAGGATGGGAACCAGGTAAATGCATACCCTAGCTGGAAAAAGCACCAATATATCTTATTAGCTCTACCAGGGTAGGAGAACATACAGATTTTATGAAAGAACATGCCCTCATAGGAAATTTCTTGGGGCTCTGGCCTACAGAACGGGATCTTCATAAATGGATCAAACATTGGTGGAACCCTAAGGGGGATTATGAAGTTCAGCTCAACTCCAAGGGATTTTTTACAATTATCCTGTATAACCTAGAGGAAAAAGATATGATATTTGAAAATGTCCCATACTTCTTCAACTCAGCTGGGCTATTCCTACATTTTTGGACTGAAAGATTTAGCCCCAACAAAGAAGACTTCACCATGGCCCCAGTGTGGATCTGCTTATACTCTTTACCGCAAGAGTTCTGGTTGGAGGAAATTCTAATGGGCATAGGGAATACCCTAGGGTAGTATGTAAGAGAATCAGAGGCCACCAGGCAAAGAAAATACACCTCCTATGCTAGGATCTGCGTCTACATGAATATCTCCAAAGCACTCCCTGTTTAGTAACTCTGGAATACCAAGACGAGGACCGGTAGCAAACCCTGGACTATGAGCACATTCCCTTTCGCTGCAGAAGATGCCACGAGCATGGGAACCTCTTCAGGGATTGCCCCCTCATCAAAACAGTCACTAAAGCAAGCGAGCCTGCACAAAAGGATGGATTCACCATGGTGGCATCAAGAAAGCGAAACTCACCAAGGAGAAAAATCCAAGGGAAGAAGAAAAAAATCGCAACAAGAAACTCCTACGAGATCCTGAATCACCTGCCAGAGGAGGAGGAAATACAAGATCCACACAAAAATCCATAGCAATCACAGGACAATCCATCAATTCCAACCCCCCCGCCCCAGAGCCAGGAAGCACACATGGAGGATAGGGGTGAAGGATATGGGGACACCCCAATGCAGCTGGATGAAAGGGATCTCGTCGGCATAGACCTGGAAAAGCTAGAAGAAGCCCTGAATCAAAAGGACCTGCAAACCCTTCCCGAAGAGCAATTGCGCAAGGTGCACAAAGTATTTCTCAACTCCTCCGCGGGCTCTACAACACGGCTAGGCATAGCCACAGACTCACATTTTGGCTCGAAGAAAATCCTTTGAGAAAACAAGAGAAGAGGGCACAAAATAGTGCAACAACTGATCAGGGAGGCAGACAACCTCATGATAAATTCTGGACAGATCCATAAGCTCTCGGAGGTTTACCTCCAAACCCCAACACCAACCCAATTATGAAAATCCTCACCTGGAACATTAGAGGACTTAATGGTAGGTCCAAGGAAAGGACCTTCTGAGAATGTATAAAAGCTGAGAATCCAGATATGCTCTTTTTATAAGAAACCAAATGTGTAGGAGCAGAAGCTGAAATCATCTTTCAGCGTATTTGGCGAGACTACAACTTCATATCAACAGACTCTGCAGGTGCCTCCGGAGGGCTGTCCATCCTCTGGAACCCCACCAGCATCAGCATCCACAACCCCTTTTCAATAGTGGGTATAATAACGACGCACTTCAAGATCATTGGCTCGAACCAGGAGGGGGACATCACGAATGTCTATGGCCCCCACAGTCAGCAAGATAAAGACAAACTCATGCAGAGGCTGGAACTCATCAGAACCCTGGTGAACACATGCAACTGGATCCTAGGAAGAGACTTCAACATGATCCTTTCGCTAGAGGAAAAAACAGGAGGCACCAAAAAGCTGGAGCAAGACAACGGTAAGTTCAAAACTCTCATTGATCATCTTAAGTTAGTAGATATAGAGAATAGAAATGGCACTTTCACATGGTCGAATCATAGATCAGGTGCCCAACACATAGCCTGCCGACTAGACTGCTTCCTGGTCTTCGAGGAACTAATGGAGTCGGGCTCCCAGCTGGAAATCCTCATCCTACCAAGAGCTGGCTCAGATCACTGGCTGCTGGTCCTTAGCATGAATATTGAAAACATACCCAAATTCAAGCCCTTTCGCTTTAAGAAATTCTGGCTCCTCCATCCAGACTTCCAACATCTAGCCAAGGAATGGTGGGTGCAGGCAGAAATAGATCATGGCTCAAGCATGTACAAATTTCAGCAAAGACTCAAGAACTTCAAGCTGCTACTGAAGTAATGGAACAAGAACTTTTTCAGAGACATTTTCCACAGCATTCAAGACATAGAAAGACAGTTAGAGGCGATCCAGAAAACCTTTATCTCCGGATCCAGAACCGCCGACCTAATGAAAGAGGAAGAGATGCTCCGAGGGCAACTAGAATAAAGACGAAAGCAGGAGGAGACTCTATGGAAACAAAAATATCGAGTACAATGGTTCAAGGAAGGGGAGCGGAACACAAAATTCTTTCACCAGATAGTGATGCATCCACGACATGTCAACAGGATCACCCACTTCAAAGATGGCCAAGGAAATATAGTCAGAGAGCACTCTAAAATAGAAACAAAGCTAATCAACTTCTATCAGGATCTCCTAATAGAAACCCAGGAGGATTGAACAGAAGCTATACAAAGAATCAGAAGACACATACCGACTTTAGTAACCTCAGAGAAAAATGCCGCCATCACAAGGCCCATCACCCAGGAGGAAGTGGACCAGGCTGTAAAATACATGCCCCCAGGCAAGGCCTCGGGATCGGATGGGTTCACCACAAACTTTTTCCATTATTGTTGGGACCTGATAAGAAGAGATGTATGGGAAGTGGTAGAGGAATTGAGAGCTTCTGACGTGGTTCTTCTAGCTCTAAATGCGACCTTCCTTACTCTCATTCCAAAAGAAGAGCGAGTCACCAATCCCAAGCACTTTAGACCCATCGCCCTCTGCAATGTTTTCTACAAAATCATCACGAAGGTTATAGCCAACAGGATGAAACCCATCCTGACGCACATCATATCCAAAGAACAGGTCGGGTACGTAGAAGGAAGGAAAATTATGGACAACGTCATTTTAGCGCATGAAGTCATTCACACTCTTAAAACCTCCAAAACCCCAAGTATGTTAATAAAACTGGACCTCTCCAAAGATTTTGACAGAGCCAGTTGGCAATATCTCAAAGCCATCCTTGACTCCTTTGGCTTCAATTAGGGCTGGGTCAAGTGGATCCTCAATCTCATCTCCTCCACCTTCTTCTCCATCTTGGTCAATGGAGTTCCGTCCATGCCCTTCTCACCTTCTTGCGGCATTCGTCAGGGAGATCCCCTCTCACCCTTCCTATTCGTACTCATGGTAGAGGGCCTAAGCAGATCCATTACGGCGGCAATCACATATGGCTCCCTCAAAGGTCTACGTATCCACAATCTTCAACCATCCCTCTCCCACAACCAATTCATTGATGACACGCTCCTTCTCAACTCCCCCTCGGCAAGGGAAGCCACTACACTCAACTCCATTCTCTCCGACTTCACGGAAGCCTCTAGCATGTCTCTAAACCTGGATAAGTCCAAACTCTACTTTTTCAACACCCCTGCCCCTGTTCAAGCCCATATCTCCAGACTCCTAGGCATACCAAGGAGCTCCCTTCCATCCAACTACCTGGGCGTCCCCCTCATGGGCGCGGCAGCCAGATCTATCTCCCAGGACAACCTTCTCCTATCCATTTCCAACAAACTAAGCAATTGGACCTTCAGACCCCTTAATATTTCCTCCCGGCTCGTCCTCTTAAAGTCAGTCTACAGACCCTCCCCACCTATCTCTTCACGGTCCTAGCAACTCCAAAGCATGTTATAAAAGCCATAAAAAACCTAGAGCGCAATTTCCTCTGGCATGGCCACCAACCAAACAAAAAGTGGGCCCTGGTGAGCTGGGACAAAATCTGCATGCCAAAAAGTCAAGGAGGATTAGGTCTTCGGGATCCAGGGAAACTTAACCAAGTTATGGGAGCTAAAATCTGGTGGCGCTGGCTAAAATATCCTACAACGGCTTGGGCCCAGATATGGAGGCACAAATATTCCCCACTAATGCCTGTCAATCAACTGATCAGGCACAACACCAGAATTCAAGGGTCCAACATCTGGAATACTGCTTGGAAAAACCGCACCCTGATTCAGAACCATGCCTTCTGGGAAGTCAGAGATGGGGAGAGCGCCATGCTTTGGCACGACTCCTGGTAGCAAATCAAACCACTGAATGGAATAGAAGACCTAGCCACTCTTAGAGAAGCCATTGACCCGCAATCCTCCCTAAAAGTCAAGGATCTTTGGAAACCTCAAGGGCAGCACCTACACTGGCGTCAATGGAAGTTATCTCACCAAGACCTTGGCGTCCCTGAAAATCTCAGCCTAGGAAGCTGGCACACCCAAGCTAAACGACGTAAAATTATGGCGAGAGAAGGACCGAACATTTTGAGATGGGGGTATTCCACCACTGGGACCTTCATGATAAAGGAAGCCTATGCCATCTACAGCCACCCCCAAGTCAAAGACAAAGAGCCCATTTGGAACAAAGTATGGAATTCATCTCTCTGGCCTAAGGTCTCCACCTTCCTATAGCTAGTAGTGCACAATAGGGCTCTAACTTGGGACAATCTCAGGAAACGAGGCTTCATTGGACCCTCCCTCTGCGTTCTCTGCCATCAGCAAGAAGAAACCAAGGAACATCTCTTCAATGGATGTTGCTACAGCCAGAGCGTATGGGATCAAAGTGCGCAAATCATGCACAAGTCTGGGCAACACCAAAGCAGTGTAAATGATACAATAGAACACTGGGACAACATCTCCTTCAAAATCACGCTCCTAAATCACATTTGGCATCTTTTACTAGGATTCATCCTCTAGCAGCTCTAGAAGGAAAGAAACAGAATAATTTTCCACTCGCAGGCCTCCCCGCCAGAGGCCACATGGGAGACAATCAGCTTGCTAATCAAGGAAACAATCAGGTGCAACCCCTGGAAGATGGAGGACCTAAAGTGCACCCCTGATGAGAAATGCATCCTTCAACATTGGCAGCCCCTCCCCTCCAATCACTCAGCTAGGAGGATCAACAAAACCCCTAGACCAACCCCATCACCTGGTCCCCCCCCTATGGCCACTTCATCAAAATCAACTTTGATGGGGCAGCCAAAGGAAACTCGGGATCAACAGGATGGGGAGTAGTGGTCAAAGATTCAAAAGGAAAGATCCTGGGGCTGCTAGCAGGCTTCCTAGGGGAAACGACAAATAATGTTGTAGATCTAACATGCTTATTGAGAGATTTGCAAGCTACATTGGAGAAATACCACCGCAATATAGTCCTGGAAGGAGACTCACAGGTCATCATTCATCTAATCACCAAGATTCTAAATGGGATTCCACCTTCTAATATATCACCAAACTGGCGACTCTCAAGAATGCTAGAAGAATTTAAAAACCTCCTCACTCCCGCTCTCAGCATCGTGCCTTCTCATGTGAAGTGAGAGGAAAATCAAGTCACAGATTGCCTAGAAAATGAAGCAGTCGAAAGGGAAGCTGATTACTCATGCTGGATGGCCCATGCCCCAGATCGTTCAAACATCTTCATGAGGTGCCAAGACTTAGCTAACAGGAATCTACTCCCCCCGGATGGGGTGACACGTGAGCATGGGGTGACACGCGGGAGGCCGTCGGGACGCCCATTTATGGCATCAACCGACGAGCACCCTCTGATTATTAATTAAGCCATGGCCTGCACCAGCCACCTCCAGTTGATGAGCCCTCTCGCACGAGGGAGAGGTACCAGTTGACAAAGCACTAACCACCCAGTGTTAATGGCCTTGATGGTCACGACAGTCTGGTGTTTTATCGTGGTAATGGATCGAGTAGAGCTGCATTGGCCCCTCGCAGTGTTCACTCTGTCCGATCTGCAATTCCGACCTCTGCCAGAGTTTGAGAAAGGAGCAACCAAGCTGATAGGAAATCGGACTCCTCCCAGAGTCTCCACCATTCCCAAGCTCAGAGGGAAATCGCGCAGAGGGGCCGCCTGGTACAGGGCTGATTCTCGACGCAAGCGCATACGAAATTTTGAGAGAGCACTTGCATTAGCATCCACCCGATGCAAACGACGACCTTGGTTTCCTCCCATGGCATTACAGAGGAAATTAGCCTGGAGGAGGCTATGCAGAGCCACCCTCCCATCGCATGAGCAACGGAAAGCAAGCCACCACCCGGAGCCACCTTGTGGAACCCCAACGCCACTAGAATGGAGGACCTCTTCCCACCCTGTATTATGGAGGAGGAAGCCCCTCCCAACGACACCATAGGGATGGCGGAGCTAGCAGGACTTCCGACCCAACCAGTGGGGGACTCCAGCACACGAGCAGTGAGGGACTCCAGCACACGGGCTTCCGACGGCAGCGAAGGATTGGACCAACCTTCCTTCTCTGAGTTATGGCACCTACCACTCATATTCGATCTTCGGAGTTTGATGGAAGACCTAGATTTTCGTCTTGCCAGGATGGACCAAAGGCTGGACATGCTCTTTGCAGCCCACTCCAAGAACCTTCCGAAGCGGTAGTGTCCAATGTGCGCGCAGGCGTACTCGCTTCCAATAGGCTGGCGTCAGAAGAGGCAAGAACGGATGAGCACGAGCAAATAGACTCACCGAAGCTTCTGGTTAGAAGTACCTCTATTGTCTCAGTTTAGTTAGAGTGTTCAATTTCCTTATGTCTAGTTATGATCTCTTTTTTGAAACATATTAGCATAACAACACTGGTTTCCTCCGGGCAGGGCATCCATATGTATATTTTGATAACAGAACTGCACTTGGCACAGGAGACCCAGCTGTCCTAGTTTCCTACTCAGGCAGGATAGTTGGCGTCATCACCAGTCACTGTACACTCCTTTTTTCTAATATAATAGGCTCCACCCCTTTTTATTTAAAAAAAAAAAAAGTAATGAGAGACTTCCATGTCAACCGAGAGAAAGTCACTTCGGGAGATATTCATGCCCGCATTAAAAATCTCTCTAAGTTAGAAGTCCTGAATTAATGAGAGATTGCCACGTCAACCATGATAAATTCACTTTGGGATATATTCATGCCCATGTTCAAAATCTCTCAAAGCCCAAATTCTTGAAGTAATGAGAAACTTCCACATCAACCGAGAGAAAGTCACTTCGAGAGATAGTCATGCCTGTATTCAAAATATTTCGAAGCTCAAAGTCCCAAAGTAATGAGAGGTTTCCATGGCAATCGAGAGAAAGTTAAGTCTGGAGTTTTTCATCCAAACATCCTGAAGTCCCGAAGTGACGTCAGGCTGACACATCACTTCAGGCCCTACCACTCCACGATTGTTTTTTCAACTCAACACATGGCAAGAATTGAATATTTAGGACTTATTCTCATCTTTGGTAGAAGTAGAAAATGTTCCAAACTATTTGTAAGAAGCTTGTTTTTCTAGCTCATCATATTTGATAGGAGATGAAGGGGCTTTCTCCTTATCATAGGATTCTTTCAGACTATGTATTGCAGTCTGAATAGTATCTAATTTCTCTATAATCTATACAAGTTGAGATTTGAGAGTCTCTTGATTTTGTTCAAGATTATCAATCTCAGAATGTAGACCATTCATGTGTGATTTGGTCTGTATGATGTCTTGTGCCATATCATCAAGATTTTGAGCAAGACAGACATATTGATAATTTGCATAATTCTGTAACCTCACAAAATCTTGAGATTTCTCAGCATCTAATTTTCTATATTGAATAAAGTCTAGGTCTTCTACTAAGTTATTATTGAAAGAGGGAGTGTGATTCCTAGGTCTAAGACTTCTTTGAGTTAGTGTGGAAGACTTGTCTTCGTCGCCTCTAGGCAAAGTATAGTTAATCATCTTGATAATAGGAACTGTGACTTCTTGACATTCAGAATGATCAGAATGTTGTCCATTGTGTTCAACTTTGGACTGATAGGTTCTAAAGTTTTTATGAGCAGATGGAATATGCTTCACAGGAGGTTTACCAGAAGACTTTTCTTGAGAAGGGATGCCCTTTTGGCAAAAATAATAGCTCTCTAAACCCTTTTTGTGAAACAACAAATGATCATCTAATTTGGATCTACTGGAGATTGGTTTATATATAGGGGTTCAGTAAGGAGTGGAAGAAGAATATGATGTACTTCTTCTAGGATATGAATCTGAAGTACTTGTATTTAAGGAAGACATATGTATTTCAAGGTTAGGAACTCTTAGACTTTGGGATATTCCTATTCTCAAAACCTTTTCTCCTGATTCATTCTTATCCATTATCAGTTGTTGTGCTTTAGCTGGTGCTATTTTAGATTGCACAGGCTAATAGTCTGTTGACCATTCATCTGGCATTGTTAATTTAGCAAATCCTACGGTGAGAGGTGTGACATTTCCTAGACCAACCACCTCACTTTCATGGTTTGGTTTTGAGCAAGTCCAAGCTTTGTTAGGCTCAGACAAGAATTGAATATTTAGGACTTATTCTTTCCAAGGGAGCAGTTGAGTTACAGGAACATGTGTTGAAGAAACTCTCTGAATTTCCTGATGAGATTTTGGATCAAAAGTAGTTGCAAAGATTCCTAGGTTGTCTAAATTACAGTACACGGTTATATGAAAACTAGGCTAAAGATGTAATGATACTTCAAAAGCACCTGAGTAAGGTAATATATTGGAATAATAATACGACAGTAACTGTTCAAGTAATAAAATAGAAAATCCAAAACCTGCCAAAGTTATATCTTCCAGATATTTCATTACAACTCATCTTAGAGACAGATGCTTCTAATGATATGTGGGAAGCTGTATTTCTCCAGAAGAATGGACCAAAGCTGGAAGAAGTTTGTATATATGCTTCTAGATGTTTCAATGAGACAAAATCAAAATATCCTTCATCCCATAAAGAAATATTAGCTGTAAAAAATGGGATTAAGAAGTTTAGATTGTTTTTAAAGCCTGTTCATTTTATTGTCAGAACTGATTTAAAGCATATGAAAGGCATGTTGACTAATCATAGACTTCTGGAATAGGGAAATAATAGAGTTCTCAGATGGAGAGTATGGTTGGATGGATTTGACTTTGACATCCCTTATAAGCCAGGGAAAGATAATTGCATAGCTGATCTGCTCACCAGAGAAGCTAAAGATAAAACCATAAAATGGCTTCATCCTCCTTAAGCATACCAGATGCTCCACCAGGATTCAAATGGATCCTTGTATGTAATAATTGTAAATATTGTTATTGTTTCGAGTGTCTAGAGTGTTGCATAAAGTCTAGTCCAAAATGTATAAATATTTTGAATAGATGGGTACAGTTAAAGAATCATCTAAGATATTTTATAAGTTATTTCAGAACAAGTCAGAACATAACTAGAGGAATAATCACTGGAGGTCCTTTCCAAGGACAAGTGTATATTTATATCTATACTCCAGATATCTCATATGAAGACTATTGTGTAATAATGTCTCAGACCAAGTTTGATGGCTCTTGTTGGATACTCTTTGATTGTTCAACATTCAGAGATTATCAATATTGGTGGTCTGGTTGGTTGTATTTATTACTATGGACCTATTGTCCCAGAGACATACAGTTCTTTGGTAGCAGCAAAGATTCTTTCAAGCAATGGTTACGTGCAGAAGTTGAGGAAGAAGCACACTACAATGCATGGTTTGTTTTTAATTTATCCTTTCAAGGAAGTGAGCTGATTTATGAAAACTCCAATCCACTAAATCCTCAGAATTACAAGGTAACCAGTGAATTCTATGGAAACCTCTGCGTACCATAAGATGATATCATCCCTGCAATGAAAGGATCATCGTTCTACAAATGTTTTAGTGGACTGCCACCTTTTTCAGATATCCATGGATCGCCTCCCAACAGTCACTTCAACTACGACAGTGGTGACTCATTTGATTCCATAGCTGAACATAACATAAACAATTGGATGGAAGCATGATGGGGCCATGAGCCATGAAAATGTCTCTATTGTAATTATTTCAATTTCATGTCTAACAGGCTGATAGTGGTGTCCCATCAGTTCGGTGGGTTCCTTTAGAACTCCACTTTGTAATCCAAATAATCTAGTGGTGTCATTTCAAAATCCACTATGTACTAGGAATAGTTTTCCTTTGTGTCGAGTCATTCCATAAAATTCGGTATGGGTCCTCGTATGTCTGAGCCTTGAAGGAACGAGATAAAAACTGGATTCCACCAGTTTCCCCATCCACTTGAAGGAATATACTTTATTACCGGCAGTTGCCAGTCTCTTGTTACCGGTAACTTGCTAGAATTTGTATAAACAAAGCTCTCAGGATCTCATTTGGGACAAGGCAGAGAGAGAGAAAGAGTCTGTAAGTCTATAGTTTGAGTCGAGCAGTGTGTATCCTCTTCACTCGCCTTTGGGACCTTGTAAATGAAAAACACTGATCTCGAGTGTAATATCTCTAATAAGAGAGTATATGTATTTGTAAAGATCCTACTCTGGGTCTTTTGTAATTGTCGAGAGACAAATTTCTAAATATAATACAAATATATTTCTTGAGTGAGTATATCTGATGCGAGCCTTGTGTCTGGGATATATGATTGTGAGATGTGTAAATGTCAAGTAGCGGGTGAAGTGATCTCTTGACTGTGGTATCCAGCATTTGCTGTAGGACAGTAAGATAGCCATTGAAGTCGAGGAAGGTGTGGAGAGCTACATAGTCCTTTTCCCATAGTAAGTAAGATCTTGTCGCTTGCTATATTTACTTTCCTATAATCTTAATATATCGTCAGAAGTTGTTGTTAGAAAAAACAGGACCGCGAAGCAATAAAATAAAAAAAATGTAGAAACAAAACACAGAAGACACACAATACAAGAGAGACACAGATTTATGTGGTTCACCCAGTGTGGGCTACGTCCACCAGAGAAATTGCCAGGTCCTTCCTTTATTATTATCCAACAAATGAAGGGATACAACCTACAGCAAAACCTGTTGTAACTTCCTCTTCTTTCTCTCAAAGACTCCTCTCTTAGAATACAATATTCACCATCATCCATAGCAGCAATACATTTCCCTCATAAAAGAGGGTTGCCTTCTAGGAAAAAAAACCCTAAAATAATCTCTACCATTAGATCTACGACCTTATAATGAATGGTCCAGATTTACAATGAAATTAAAATATACTTTTACAAGGCAATTTTTGCTTTGGGGGGGCGCTTTTCCCCAGACCCCCCAACCAGGGGGATAGCCCCTCCGGACCCCGCAGAGGGGGTACCCCCCCTCTTCACTCCCCCGCGTGGAAGAGTGTACATACTTCTGGGCTGTAAATACTTCATGGGGTATAAACATGGTTGAAAGTAAAAGACCTCTAAATCAGGAAGATAATCAGGCTCCACAACCAACAATCTCCCACTTGGAGACTGATCTCAAGAACTCCATCGTTGTTGTATATGCTAGACTCTGAACCTTCTTGGACCTGGCAAATTTCTCATTTTCATATTCATTCTTGAAGACCAACTGAAACTAAGAAGGAACTCATTTTCTCCCTGGTTACTCCCTTTGTTAACATGTCTGCATGATTCTGGCTAGTGTGTATCTTTTCCAGCTTCAATTATCCATCTTCCAAGGTGGATCGTATGAAGTGGTACCTCAACTGTATGTGCTTAGTATTCAAATGGAAGGCTGAGTTCTTTGCAAGGTGAATGGCACTCTAACTATCATAGTACAACCAGATGTTCTCCTGCTTCTTTCCCAATTCCTCCATAAACCTTTGTAACCAAATCATTTCTTTACTAGCCTCTGTAGCAGCAACATACTCTGCCTCTATTGTTGAAAGTGCAACAA
>JZKD02S0351325.1:126054-152237 GCA_000966675.3 Picea glauca
CTATTAAAGGTAGAATGACAAGGGGGGTTCAAGATGGAACCTGCGCCATAGATATGAGCCCGCAAATATTAGCCACTCAGACCTACACGCTCTCATATTGGACCCCCTCTCCCCCATTAAAAGCAGTAAGGTTGGGGGGTCCGGTATTGAACCTCGATTGTAGATTTGAGCACACAGACTCTGGCCACCTAGATCACCCTATACTTTAGAATGGCATGCCATAAAGTCCTCCCCGTGAGGCTCTAAGAACATTTCTACAGATCCAATGCCTTGTTGTTGGGCTATGGAGTCATTTATTGAAACCGAAAACAAACGGGAAAACAATATTCACAAAATTAGAGGAGCCACTTAAGGCTTAAATAAGGAACTTCTTCAGAAAATACCCATTTACAGAGCCACCAAAAATTTCATTTCCCTCCAAATCCTACAACTTGTAGGTATTGGTTGAAAACACTTCATAGATTTTGAAAGGCCCGATCCAAAGGGCTTCAAACTTTCTATGTTTTCCTCTGTCTTGCCTGGGTGCATCCCACTTAAGCACTAGATCTCCTAGCGCAAATTTGTCTTTTCTGATCTTTCTGTCAAAGGCCTGCTTGATCTCCTGTTGACGATCATGAGCTCTATCCATCACCTTCTCTCTAGTCTATTGGACCTCCACCAGTTGATGAATTCTCCTAATCATATCATCAGGCTCTTCTTGACACTCTTGAAAGAATTTATCTATAGGTAGAGCTAGATGAGAGGGAAAAACAACTTCTATCTCATAAAAAAGTTGGAAATGGGATATGCATAGGGACCTCTTTGTTGTCACTCGATCAACCCATAAAGAGAATTTGATTTTTTAATCCAAGGCATTCTTATTGTCTTCCAACAATATTTTAATGAGCTTGATCAGACTTTTGTTAGAAGACTCTACCAGTCCATTGCCTTGAGGATAATAAGGAGTGGGGTGAATAAGTGAAATCCCAAACTGCTCAAAGAACTTGATCAAAGGCTCAGACTTTAAGGAAGCAACATTATCAGTCATGATTCTGCTAGGACAATCAAACCTTGCTATGATATCCTCCAGAAAACTGATGATTACCTTGTGTGAAGCACTCCTGGTGGGGATAGATTCTATCCATTTGGTGAAATATTCTGTTTCAGTTAGGATCCACCTGTGTCGGCCACTTGAAGCTGGATGAATCTCCCCAATGAAATCCAATCCTCAGTGTTGAAGGGGTGGTAAGGCTACTATAGGATTCAATGGCAAGGATTTGAGTTGCTGCTTTCATGAGAATTTTTGAAATTTGATGCAGGCTCTGATCTCTCTACAGACATCAGCGAATAAAGTGGGCCAGCAGTACCCAACCCTGAGAATTTTGTAGGTTTTGTTCTTCCAGAAATGATGTCCTCCACATAGGCTGCTATGAAAATCAAACATAACTCTCAAGGCCTCCTATGGGTTTAAACATCTCAGAAGCACCCCTAGAGGGTCCTTCCAATATAAGACCTGGTCAATAAGGAAATATATGATCGCTTTGAGATTTAAATCTCTTTCCTTTCTCTTCCCCATTCCATCAAGAGGCTTTAACTTTTGCAGAAAATATATAATGTTTCCATACCAGGTGCATTCTACTAATGGTAAGTTGTCCTGAAAACTTTTGTTGGACAACTCAACTTGTTGATTTTCTGAGAAATCATTGACAAAGTTGACCCCAGGGATTTACAATTAGATTCAGCCAACATCTTGGCTAACCCTTGACATTTAACTAGCTTGGTAGGTTTTATTTCCAGATCAAACTCAAGGATTTTAGCAATCCATTTGCTCCTCTTTCTGTCTATGTCAGGTTGAATAAGAATGTCCTTCACAGAATTTGAAGGAACATATGCAATGACCTTTGAGTGTAAGACATAGAATCTGAAATATTTCAAATCTTTTACCAAGGCATAGGCCTTCTTTTCCATAGTGTCATACTTGATCTCAACATCCCTCAATGTTCTGTTGAAAAATAAAATAGGTTGCTCCAGCCTTGCATCGTTCTTTTGTAGTAGGACAACAACCATTGTATCAAAGGAAGTGAAAGAAAAGATCAGGAAGTCCTTTGAATAATTAGGACTGATAAGCACAAGTGCCTCAGATAATTTCTTTTTTATTTGGTCAAAGGTTTCCCTGGGTTCAACAGTCCACTTTATTTCATTCCCTTTCCTGAGCATGGCTGTAATATGCTTCACCAACCCAACAAAATTTGAAACAAACCTCCATAGAAAGTTAATCTTTCCCAGAAAAGACTGGACTTCTTTCCTGGACCTTGGGAGTGATAAGGCTTGGATCGCCTCCACCCTGTTGGGATCAATCCTCACTCCCTTAGAAGATACTATATGCCCCAACAAATTTCCCTCTTTTATGGAAAACAAAGATTTTTTGGGATTTAAGGAAAGACCAAACCTCCTGCATTTCAAGAAGACCTTCCTCAGATGAAAACAATTTTCTATATCAGATATGGAAAAGACTGTTATGTCATCCAGATAGATTACCACAAACTGATCCTTCTACCCAATGAAAGCTATGTCCATGGCTCCCTAAAATGTTTCCCCTGCATCCATCAATCCAAAGGGAATTTTGACATACATGAATGTGCCCCAAGGAGTAGTGAAGTTTGTTTTCTCCCTATCCTCAGGTAGGACTAATATCTGATTGTAGCTAGAAAATCCATCAATCATGGATATACTTTATGCACCAGTTACCCTTTGTAGTATATGCTCCATTTTTGGTAAGGGATAATTGTCCTTCTTTGAGATCCTATTCATATTTCTGAAATCAACACAAAGTTTGATTTCTCCACTTTTCTTTCTCACTGGGACCAGATTGGCCACCCATTCAGAATATCTCAAAGGGACTATGATTTGGGCATTCAACAACTTCTTTACTTCTTTCTCCATGAGAGGAAACAACCTAGGATTGATTTGTCTTAGCTTCTGCCTAAATGGATTAGCCTCCTCTTTCAGTGGGATATTATGCTCAATGACAGTTGTGTCATAAGTTTTGAGGTCTTCATATGTCCAAGAAAAAACATCAGCAAATTCCCTCAATAACTCAACATACTCGGTCCTCTGCTCTCTTGTCAAGCTGCTTGACAATTTGATAAATCTTGGCTCCTATTATGTGCCAATGGTGCACTTAGTTGTATCAGGACCATCATCTAGGCTTTTACCCTTTACTGTCACATCATTGTTGTCAAATAGCCTTTCCATAGGAATCAATCCCTTTGGAATGTGATTTCTAGGTAGCTTAACAATATGATGATCAACAATCTTGTTCAGAAAAATACCAACATCAAGATCAGATTCAAAAGAAGGGTCTTAATCAATGTGCAATGCTGAAAACTCCTCAACAGTCTCTAGGAACCTTTTGATTTCAATATCATCCTCAAAAACCTTCCAATGCCTAACATTGTCAGGTATGGAGGGCCTGTACCTTACCTCTATATCGTACCTGAGCTTAGGTGGCAGAGGGACCCTAAAATTGCTCGCTGAAGTAGCTAGGGAATCATCCACTATATTCTCCTCTATGGGAATGAATGAAATGTTGAAATCTAGGTGAAAACTACGTATTAAATCTCACACTTCATTCCTATAAGATCTGAGACTTGGATGCTTGGCTTGGTAAAGATTTTTGACTTGTCTTACAACCAACTCGACATCCCCAAAGAAAACTATTTCCTTGATTCCCATGTCCTTTGCAGACCTCAAACCCAAAGTAAGAGATTCATACTCTGCCACATTATTGGTATCTTCAAACTCTAGTTCGTATGAAAGAGATATGGTTTCCAAATTAGGGGAAAAAAAAAAATAAGCTAGATCCTAAATCAGTGTCCAGGGAAAATATGGGATAATTGGTGGGGTCTGCCTCGTCACTAACAATGTAGGCCAATTGCGCTTCTATGTACAGTCTCTCATGCTCCCCTCCAAACACTGGAATGGTAGCATATGTGAGGTCCATATGCAATGTTCCCCCAAGCCTTTTTATCCAAGATCTTGACAAAAGCATGCCAAACTTGGAAGGAACATCAACCACCACAATGTCCATGACCACACTCTTCATTGGTAGCTAAAATAAGGTTACCACCAGGTCTTTTATGACTCCAATACATTGCACCCTTCTTGAATCGAAGGAGTACAAATAATGATATGCCTTTGTTACTTCCATCCCAAGCTCTTCCATAACTATTTTAGGCATGAGGTTATGGGAAGCCCCTTAATCCATCAGGAAATTATGCAACACCTTATCATGTACGTTAAGGGATGTGTAGAAGGGAGGGGATGAATCATCTCTGTCCTCTACCATAGGGCCTAAGGTGACTATTGAATTTTCATCTTGGAGGTTCACTAAGTTTGTAGAAAGGCAGGGTGACTCGGACTGCAATAGTTTAGAGAGGGACCTTTTGAAATCTTCATGCTTGAATAGTTCCGAAAGGGGCACAGGAATCCTGATTTTTTGGATTTAATGCTCAAAGTTAAAGGAGGAAGGGGGCTTCAAAATTTATCTCACCTCTAGGACAGGGTATTTGGCTATCGGCGAGAGATTCTAATTTTTCTTTTCCTTGGCAGTGTTTGATGCAGGCTTAGCAATATTTTTACATCCATTCTGGCATCCATTCTGTTTACAGGGGTATGAGCACCTTCCATAGGGATATTAGGTGGAGGTGAACTAGGAGGATAAGGAGTTCGAACGGGGAAAACTAGAACTAAGCTTGCATGAGGAAAAGGAAACAACAAAGGATTTGAAGAGAAGGCTACTCGGCTAGAGGAAAGAAAGGTTGGTGTGGGAACAACAGTAGAAATAGTAAGAGGAGGATGGATGGTAAAGCCTGGGGTAGGGAAATCTTTTGAATTCCTAGGTCTAGAACAGACTGCAACGTGATGGGAAATAGGAGTGACAAAATTCTCTCCCTCTAATCCAAGACTAGGAGGAGAAAACACAATAGGAACACTCCCAAAATTTAACAAATGAGAAACTCCAAAAATAGGTTTGATAGGAAAATGAGAAGCAGATATCAGAGTTTCTAACAGAGGGCAATGAGAACTATCAGAAATACCTAGTTCAACAGTTGAAGCTCCTTGTCTGGGAGCATTTCCCTTTCTGATAAGCTTCTCTGGATCTGCTTCAGGTGTTGTCAAGGGAAACTAAGCGGTAGACCTTGTATGCCTACCTCTGAAATCCACAACTGAAATAGTAATTTCACCGTAGTGGATTCGTCACAATGGAGTCGCTAGGTGCACAGGAGAAATCTTGTATGACTTTGATGCCTAATGCACCTTCAGAATCAGAGGCTCAATGTCGTTTGATCCCAGGGGAAATATTCAACTTCATCCTCAGCAATGGCACAAGAAATGTTAGCACCAGAAGTTACCTCTAGATTGTAGCAGAGGTAAGCCTAATACCCATCAATGTTATATGTCACGATAATTGAATTAGGGTGGTCGAGTGGGCACAGGCCCGGGAGAATATCATTTTAACTCAGAAAACTAGGCCAAGCATGGATGAGAAGGTGAGGTCCTGATATAACTTCAGTCATGAATTTGAGTTTAAAATGAGAAGAGGGAAGACTTGGTGAGAAAGATGAACAAGACTTCTATGGGCATCAGGCCTTCCAGCAGCTTGGAGAAGAAATACAAGACACTGAAAATGTGCTTAAGCGACATAGTTACAACAACATGGTGATAAAAAATTCATCACAATGTTGTTGTAACAACTTGACTAGATCCTCCAATTCTGATTTACTCAGTGTGAGGAGGAGGACATAATACAAAAACTTGATTTACAACTGGTAAAAATATTGTCATTATCAAACATACATCACAACAACACAATCACCCTCGACTGGATCCTCCAATTCTGAGTGTCTTAAAGCAATGTTTACAGAGACATGGAGAAAAGTTGACTTTCATTAAACAAGAAGTCTTATATACAATTTCATAGGTAGGAAAACTAGTACTTCATCAAAAATTTACAATGCGGGAGCCTAGCTCGACCATCGACACTAACAAAATGGAAAAAATGCATGTATATACTCCAAGAAAAACCACAGCAAGAAGTTTGAGTCAATGCATTAAAGGAATTATGTCTGGATGCTTCCTGGAAAACTGTGCATGTAGTCTCTGGTCAATCATGCACTTTGGTTAGACGCAATCACGTTCCAGAATGGGCCTGCACATGAGTTGACAAGCTTCCAGTCCTTTTCTGGAATTTCTATTTATGGTGGAAACGATGTCCAACCACCATCAACTGCTTCAATAACTGCTTCATTGGGATTGGGTAAGGCCCTGGTCAACTCTGTATCTGAAGGATGTGGAGGCCTCCTCATTCTGCCATCTAGAACTTCTTAGGCAGTTCATGGCGAGGCCAACAAGAAGACGTGGAAACCGACATGATGACCGAAACACATGGCATGAAGCGGTGAATGAACAGTGACCAGGTAGAGGCGATTTTTCATTCTTGGTGCAGAGATGAGATGAGGAGAGGCCATGTGGATGGATGTGACAGAGGGAAATAAATCGGGAAAGTGTGGTTGACATAACTCATGGGCTATGAGATGTGAGAGCCAGGTGGAGGAGACATGGGGCTGAGAAGAAGTTGTGGGGGTACGTGATTGACTAAGGGGCAGGAAACACATCGCTAGGACGGATGACCTGGAGGAGGATAGATAGGTGGTGGAAGATGAGGGGGATGAAGAGAAAAGGAACATGATACAGGGGTGAGTGGAGGACAGGTGCATTCTTTTGTATGGTGGGAGGAGAGCGGGGATATGACAAGCAGAGAATAAAGGCAGAGTGGGATACAGATGGCATCAGGAGATGGGAGCAGTAAGTGGTAAGATTTTTTAGGGGGGGGCGGCATATTCAAAACCGCCCATATCGGACCCCCCCCCTATTAAAGGAAGAACGACAAGGGGGGTCTGGGATGGAACTTGTGCTATATATCTGAGCACACAAATCTTGTTTACTCAGACCTATGTGCTCTCACATCGTACCTCCCCTCCCCCATTAAAGGAAGAAAGGTGGGGGGGGGTCCAGGATTGAACCTCGACCTTAGATCTGAGTGCACAGACTCTGGCCACCCAAATCAGCCTGTACTTTAGAATGGCATGCCTTCAAACCAAAAATTAAGATAAGTGGGTCTTTTAACCCACTCCTTGTCATTATTTTTCACCAAAGAGGGTCGCTTCTTATGAAAATACCCCCTTAAATATTTATGTGATAACATAAAGAATGGATCTAGGTATGGTTGATAGATTTTGCACTAGTCTAAAATCTAGGGCACAGGTAGAAGAAAGAAGATTTGATACGAATAGATCTGATCAAGTTAATGAAAGATATGTTATTACTATGCATAGAAAGAATTTTTGGAATAACAAGTGGATGTAGGATCCTAGAAATAATTTTTTGTAGGTCCATGACTGTGATACCAGTGTGCAAAGGAAAGGTTGGGGATCGTTTAAGAGAAAGAAGGGATTGATTCTTTTTTATAGTTTTAGAGGATCGGGACATCTTGATAAGGAATTTTCTGGTACATGCCCTATTTGTCTTTGTTGTAAATTTGTTGGTCATGAAGTTTTGGATTTCCCTAGAATGATTGCTAAAGTTGAGAATATGAAGATGAAACAAGAAAACCATGAAGAAGGTCAAGAGACTAAGAATATACTAGAGAACTAGAAAGAATCAGAGGCTATATTATTGCAGATGAAAGAAACACTAAATGATAATAGAGACATCAGTTTACTAGAGATCTTAAAAGAGAAACAGTGCATATAAACACGAATAGGAGACTTTGACGTAGACTATGTATTGGATGCAGAAACACAGGTGCACATTATGCCAAAAAGTACTTGGGAAATTTTGGGAAAGCCTTCTATGATTCCTTCATTTGTAGGAATAGGATTGTTTAAAGGAAATTTGATAACCCTATGTGGAAGACTTACTCATGTACCTATGAGTGGTCATGGAACATTGACATAAGAAGAATTCAAGTTCATTAAGTTTGTTGAGAACAACGCTCCTTTTTCACTTTTTCTAGGAAGGACTTGGATTGAGAGAGATCATATACGAAGGAAAGAATAAGAGGAAACTATAGAACAAAAAAAGAAATAAATAAGGGATTTCATGGCTAGGAGAATAACACACTTAATAGAAGAGAAGGAGGATAAGTCGAGGCAACTGAGGGCCAGAGACTTGGCTGTGGAAATTGAAATTACAAAAGAAGGCTTAAAGAACTTATCCATGCAAACGAGAAGAACATCTACTCCAGAAGCAGTAAGACAACATGTATTTCCTTCGAACCCTATGAAATACCCTCAGCAGTGCGAAGTTACTATGATAAGAGAATATAAGAACAATAATGGAAAGAGGAATCCAAAGACATGGATCATAGGGAAGAAAGTGAGAAATCTCAGTAAGAAGAAAGAAAAGCTAGAAAAATTACAGGAGATTCTAGAAAGTACTTCGTAGAAGGAAGGCTTGCAGAACTTGAACCTCACCAGAATAGAAGAATAGAGAATACTAGAACTTAAAATTGGAAAAGAAATATGACCGTTGGAGGCGTCCCGACCATTAGAATGACACTCCAGAATGGATAGAAACACATCTATTTCCGAAAATATCACCATTGGACCGTTGGGACTGCGCCATAATGGGTGGAATCATATTGATTGAGGCATTCCTTCCCATTGGAGGAGTCTGTTACATCATTGTCTATTTAATTCGTTGAATGTCTTATCGAGAACACTTTTACAAATTGTGATTATCTAAGCCCATAGAGAACTGATTGATACCGCACTCTGCATTTGAGACCTCGCCAACCATTTTGTTTACCTTGAGAGTTTGTTCACCTATCCGAGATATCTGATCTAGAGCGTTCATGTCGGACGAACTTAGCACAATAGATAACTCTGTAGAATATATCATAATATACCTTATGGTGGAGAAGGTCATGTCCGCAGGCGCACATGCTTTGTCGACGAAAGGATTGCAAGCATCCCTAGTGACTACACGTCGATCTGGGCCATTTTGAACTATGACAAAGAAACAAAGTAAGCATGATGATGACCTGGAGAATGCGAAGCTCATCCCATCAGTCTTTCCTGACTATATCCTGCCCCTGACTAAAGCAGTTAGTCGTGACAGCATCCCAAGAGATTTTCACTATACATTGATCATTTTGTACCTCCCGAAGGGGATACGCATAGTTGGACCTCAGTTGGGACATATTCTGATGCTCAATATCAGTGATTTCAACTTAGGAGACCGCAAGAATTATGGAATTCTCCCACCACATAAGTAATTGACAAAGACAAAAGGGAATAAGCTAAAGATAGTCCCCCAATCGTGGACCATGGACATCACGAGATCAACCATCCTTAATGTGATGAAGATACCACACTTTGGAAAACATCAGGAGGTTAACGCATCCTCTTGTCGTGCTTCCGTGGTGGGTACCTATGACTAGATAGGATCATCATTGTAGATCTAGCACTGATCCATCGGATCACTGGATTGAGCATGGAGGGACCAGACCCTCAGGATTTTTACCCAGGGAAGGTTGCAGATCGTGCCCTGGCGCATTGAATAAAGGACACTTATGGTGATTTGGAGAAAGGGAAGCGGGGCCACAAGGTGGCCTCCATCCAAAGTGACACAGTTCACCTAGCTTGCCAGTTGATCACTGGTAAGCTCATCAGGAAAAATAGACTGACGGAATTCATGGGGTTCGCCATCGACCTCACAGGAAAGTGCATCAAAGGGATGCAGATAAACTGGGCGATATACCTCATCAACCAGTTGGAGAAATATTGTTGCGAAGCGCAAGACTAGGGCTACAAGTTTCACTTTAGATGGTTGTTGATTCTCGTTTCCTTTGTCTCTTGGGAGATGACAGAAGGAGAAACCTTCCCTAAAGTTAAGCCATCTGAACCACTAGCCGCGAGGTTCACCATCTTGTGGTACTCGAGCGATATGGAGAAGCAGTGATAGTCGAACGCTTTCTTCCAAACTTACTATCTACAGCTCATGCGAACCATTGAGTCATTCCCCTGATGACTCTGAATACACTCCATCGGTTTAGGTCACTCGCGAAGTTCCACGTAGACCAACACTTTATATATATTAGTGCACATAGGAATGAAACCAAGCAGGAGCTGCAAGCGTACTATAAATTAACTGATGAATACATGCAGGAGATAACAAAGGAGTGGTTGGATGAATTCCTTGTACTGGTTGAGAAGACGAAGCTCTCCAACCTTGATATCATCAGAAGTCCTATAGTAACCCGAGAAGAATATGATGGACTGAGCAGAAGCAAGAACAAAAAGAAGGAAGAGGTGAACGAAATAAACAATGCATCAGAGGAAACTGCATCAGAGTCAACTATAGGAGGAGGAGATGACGAAGTAGACCAAAAAGAGGACAAAGGGGAAGAAGACAAGAAGGAATAGGGAGAAGTGACACCACCTAAAGATCCCCTTACAGAGGCCGAGATTTCAAAGAAAAGAAAGGTTTCTCCAAAGAAACCCTCAATGCAGAAGAATTCATGAGCTAATAAGCCTCAATTACAGACTATAGTTATGGTGGATGATATTGACCTCATCATCGCAGCTGTATCAGATACTTCATAGGACATTTTACAGCAAAACAAAGAAAAACAGGAGACAATGTATGACAGGATAGAGGTGGAGCTCAAAGGGGTACAACATGATCTCTATTCAAGTCGCGTAGTGTCTACTGCGTCATTGTGATCAGGGGGTATAGAAGTGGGAGATGAGCCTACCCAAATACGTAGATTAACATATCCAACAGAGGCTCACCTTCATCGAGTGAAAGAGGAAAAAGAATAGGCCACATAGGCCTTGAACCAAGCAAAGGAGGAATCCCTAGAGAAAAGTCGGGTTACAAAGAAAGAGGGAGACAACCTCCGAGCAAATTTTGAAGAGGATAGAGAGTAGATCTAGAGAGAGAAATATCAGCTACTCGTGAAGCAGATTCGAGTTAGAGAAGTAGTCACTCGAGCACTTCACTCCATGCTAGGATTAGCACATATGGAAGAAGAGAAAACTAAGAGCCAGGTGGGGAAGCTCGTTGAAGCCATTCAAAAGCTCTAAGAAAGAGTAGTAGAACTGGAATTGAAATCAGTGTCGAGCACTCTGTAGGAAGTACAAGATCAGAGGGAAAAAACTGCTTGGAGCGTAGTTAAAAGAATCAAGGCATTGGCGTTAGAATGCAAGAAAATCAGTAACCGAATTGTACATACCTATGAGCGCCTTGCTGAGGACCCAAAACTAAGAACATTGGAAGCACATCTTCATGAGGAAAAGAAAAAAGAATTGACAGTGCAAGCACAATTGAAACTTCTTTCAATGGTTGAGAAGATGAAACGGTCATAGGAACAACACATAGTTTAGAAGCAGGTCCATGCCATATAGAGTAGAGTAATGGAATTGAGCCAGAGACTCCAGTCGATACAGGAAAAATCCTGCACACTTTTTGAGATTGAGGGACAAGGTGCAAAGATGGAACAAGTGGTCACCACAGTGAAACAATCCTTGGAAGGAATTGTCACCGAGGCATTCATTCATGAGTTCGCTAGGAAGGAGGCTCTAGAGAAGCAGCAAGTAGAGGAAGCTCGAGCCAAGCACGAGACCTTCGAAGAAGAATTTCCCAGATCAGAGTGACTCAGGATGAGTCACAGGTGACTGTTAGGGGCTTGTTGGCCCTCACCCGAGTTTTGGAGAACCTTAGTTGTTTTTGACCACTTTTGGGACTTCGGAAAGTTGATCGAAGTGCCCAGGAGAAACGAAGATCATGAGATCTCGCCCCCTTTTAAGGGAATTTTTGGTTTAGGGTTTATGTAACTGGTATGGGATGTAGGCCCATGGGTTTACCCATGTTTAGGCTCCATTTGTAATGTAAAAATAGGGATCTAAGTAATGTAAAAGGTAGTAGTGGATGTATGTGGCTAAGTGCAAGTATTTGTAATCAACTTTGTATATACTGTGTGTTAATACTTGCAGATCTAAGTGCAAGTGATTGTAAGAGGCTTTGTGCACAAATTGTGTAAGTCTTTGTGATGTGACCTAACTCGAGGAAGGAGGATCTGGCAAGGTTCACACATATCTCCTGTCCTATGCGGGGTTAGCCTTGTGTCTTGGTGCATGTAAGAAGATTGGAAGAGCCTAATAAAGAGGAGAATATTTGGTGGGCGTAGCCCCACACTGGGGTTAACCACGTATATCCTGTGTTGTGCTTGCTTTGTGCGATGTGGTTGATATGTTATTGTTGTGATTTATGCTTAGTGTTGTAATATTTATGTATGTTAGATGCATCTGATGTAGCAGCTTAGTGCCTTATATGTTTATGAATACTATATCTACTTTGATGCTATGTGATGAATGGTTAGATATATTTAGATCTTGATTAATATTGCGTTGTTCTATAATTAGGGTTTTTACCTGCAATGTGAATAAGGGTCAAATACTAATGAATGTTAATTAATAAGTTCTCTGTTAAGTATTGTGATCACGGATCTATGTCCCAGCTAGGTTGTAGAAACTTGAGTCCTATAACCCCCCCTTCCTCTACCTCGAGTGAGACTTCATCTACTTCGTAGGTGTTTCTGAAAGGGCCGATAGTTAGGGTTTTGTTGGTGCGTTGTTGAAGTATTGAACCTTGGGTCTACCTCTATGACAACACTATCCATCATCTTGTTCCTCTATTGCATGAGGGATTCCTCAAGAAACATTTTGAAAGGATCTCGTGTCCCATCATATTTCTTTTCTCTTTCCATGAGAGGTTACTTGGGCATCCGAGAGATTTTGTCCCCAACTCTTTGTACTCCGACCTCGTTGGGGACATGCATTAAGATGACAAGGAGTAGACTGCTTCGATACCACTGATCTATATTTTATGAGTAGAATGAAATACTACAGATTATTAACAGGTGCTTAACAAAAAATAATAGAGATACGGTAAAATTGGTTTTCTATTCAATAAGGAAATAAGTTGAAACTATAAAATGCAGCTGAAAACGAGCTTGATGGAATGGTGGCGGCTTATCTCCGAGAAGATATGTGACGGATGTGATCAATCACAATAATATGGTTACAATGAGGCTCTGAAGGTCTTTTTACAATATATAGGAATGTCAAAAAACATAGACATCAAAAAACCTAACCCTAGGAGATGAAGCACCAAAAGTCATGCGGGCCCCATTTGGGTAAGTCAGTACATCAAATTCCTGTGGTCATAACTTTTGCAAACGATCTGTGTTTGACATGCTCAATACCTTGTTAAAAGGATATATCCAAGGACTACAACTTTTGTGTGAGAAACAACGAAGGAGTTACCATGTTTCTCCTCGGTTTCCCAAACAATGTTGTTTAGGGACTCAAAATGGCTCTGGAAGTTTCAAAACCCAAAAAATGGCTAAAAATAGTAAGTTACCAAAATTGCTCTAAAGTTGTTTAGAGCTAGTTGGAAAATGTGGGTGGCCACCGATATCCACGTGGATCATTGAACATGCTCGATCATTAAAATTATAGAGCGGTCACGCAATTCAAACTATGGTGTAGTGGAAGAGGTATGGGGCAGTTGGTGGTGGATTACGGGGGTCGAAGCGGTGTTGACCCAAACCTCCCTTGACAGCTTCCATAACCACATGCTGATGTAGGGTCCATCCAAGAGAAGCGCGTGGAAAAAAAGTAGGGCATCTCCATATCGTGGATTTTGACAAGAGCAAGGGCCACACTTCATTGTGGGGAAATAAAGTTCTCGAATGCTAACATCTTAGAGCGGTTCTGCAATCAAAGCCACGATAAAACTAAAGAGGCACGTGGAATTTGTTGGTGGATTTCAGAGGTCGGAGTGATGTGCATCCAAACCACCCTTGGCAGCTTCCAAAATCATGGGCTTATATAGGGACCAATCTGAGAGGAGCACATGGAGAAAAACTAGGTGTTAGGTCTCGTCTTGATCCCAAGGAGAAATCAGTTAATGAAAGAAGGATCGGTGGTTGAACCATCAACTAACCCCTTAAATGGAAGCATGGAGGGTTTGGCTGAGGAGACAAAAAACTGTAATCCTGAAGAACCATAGAGGGAATTACTGATTAGAGTGTCCTTCTAACAGAAGGAATAAGACAAACAAGAGAAGACACATGAAACTAGAGAAAAGGCACCCAAGCAACAAGATATGTCTACATTGTTTATTATAAATTCGTCTGATGAATGACATAATAAAAGAGGGGGGATCGGCCCAAGACTGAAGGAGGTTTTGAGAAATGTTTATGACTGTATATTTCATTTTGCAAGCCGGAGGGACATTTAGCTGTAAATTATATGTTATTGAAGATTCATAATAGTTGTTTCATCAGATTTGTCTTCTATGTTCTTTGTTCTATTCTTCATCTTGTTTGAACATATTACTAATTTTAAGGATTAAAATTTTCGTTTGATTGATAGATTCTTGATGCAGTAGAGGATCTGTTGTAAGCTTGCCTATTTATAATTGTTTACTATTTAGACACATCTAAATTCTCTTTGTAGAGAGGATATCATATTAGTGAATATTTGTCTTTATGTTATTCTCTTATTCTTCTCTCCATCATTATACAAATATTTTGTCTCATAGGGAGCTTAAATGCCTTCAATGAGCATACTATTTATGAATCCATAGCCCAATGCTCTATCACTGATCTACAGTGATATATGTTGTACTTTCCTTTATTTAAAGTCTTGTTGATCCACCTACTCAAAACATTTTAATCCATTTACATTTTGATGGGTACTGGGCTTATCCTCTAGTAGTCTGAGGGTGACTCTCAGTGCTAACACATTGCTTGGCAAAGATCAAGAAAATAGCACTAGGTGGGACTACTTCAGGTATCCTATACAATTTCTTGTTCAAAGTAATAATAACACTGTGAGGCCTAGACTCATATACAACATGAAATTTCGATAAATAAGGTTGGTCCAAAATAACATTACAAACTTCAAGAGGAGAAACCTCACACAATGCCTAATATGTGAAGGGCTTGATGTCATATGACGACGACATTGTTTGATGATGTGGATATCTCTTTATTGGCATATCCATCCAATGGTGTAGGGTTGCAGGTGTGGCGTTGTCGATAGGGATATCCAGTTGGTGACCTCTTCTGGGTTGAGGTTATTTTGTCTACCACTATCAACAATAAAGTGCATCGGTGTGCCTTTTACCCACATATGTGAATGAAAGAGGCACTTGCCTTCTTCTGGCTCATCTAGTTAACCAAGCTGGACCTTGGTGGTAGCAATGGTGGCACTGGGTTCTGCATCAATGATCCATCTCCCCCTTTCTATTTCTGACTCAGAGTCGGAACCCGCATCTGATTTAGAGGCTTTCACCTCAACCACCAGTGATTGCTTTGAGCAAAAATCACCAATGTTATGCCAGGGGCTCTTATGGAAGTCGTACCACTTCCCGATATATTTCTTAGTCTTTCTGGTGTCCTTCCTTACTTGTAGCCTAGACTGGTCATCCTGAGGTTGTCCTTCTTTTCTCTATCCTTTTTTCTGTGGGTTGAGGATTCCCTTTACTTTCTTTTGATGTGAGGGGTTACAAGGGCTAGATTATCACATCTTTTGTTTAATCATTTTCTTGATTTTGACAACATATCGATAAGCTGTTCAAAGTAATAATAAAACTACAAGGCCTGGACTCATATACAACATGACGTTTCCATAAATAAGGTTGTCCCAAAAGAACATCACAAACGTCAAGAGGAGAAACATCACATAATACTTCATATTTTAAAGGCTTGATGTCATATGACAATCGACACTGTTGGCTAATGTGGAGATCCCTTCCTTCGCGGAGCCATCCAATGGTGTAGGGTTGTGGGTGCAGAATTTTCGGAAGGGCCATCCACTTAACGACCTTTGTTGAGATGAGGTTCTTCTAGATACCACTATCAACGATTGAGAGCATCAGGGTGCCTTTTACCCACATTTGAGAATGGAAGAGGTGCTCTCCTTCTTCTGGCTCATCTGGTTCACGAAGCTGGAGCTTGGTGGTAGAAACGGTGGCATTGGGTTCTTCATCAATGATTTTTCTTCCCCTTTCTAGTTCTAACTTAGATTCAAAACCTGCATCTGATTCAGAGGCTTTCACTTCGTCCACTAGTGACTTCTTTGAGTAGTAGTCAACAATGTTATTCCAAGGGCTCTTATGGAAGCTGCACCTCTTCCCAGTATCTTTCTTTGTATTTTCAGTGTCCTTCTTTGCTTGCATCTTGGAATGGTTGTCCTGATACTGTCCATGTTTTATCTATCCTTTGTTCTGTGGTTTGGGGCTGCCATTTCATGGATTTTGTTGTGAGGGGTTCCCATGCCCAAATTGTTGCATCTTTTGTTTGAGATTCTCCTCGATTTTGATGACATATTGGTAGGCCACGCCCAAGGATGATATGTCTAGAAATTTCATTTTGGTATGGATGTATCTATGTAGAGAACCAGATGTCACTCTGAATCTCTTATACCCAGCTTGGTGCACAAGCTACAAAATATATTTGTGAAATATTTCACTACTTGGTCTCTTTCCTACCACAGTGTGGTCCATTTGGTATACAAGTCATCATAACTTCCAACATGGTAGTATTGGTCCTTAATAGAGTCTTTGAAGGATTCCTAGGTGGCCATGACTGTAAATAATGAGGGTTCATCTATTTCCTTTTTCTCACAGAATGTTTCCCACGAATATTTAACATGGGGAACGGCTTTGAGGAGCGCAAAAGTAATATTTTCTCTATTCGAAAAGTTATGGATAGAAAAATACCCTTCTAGTAGATTCAACCACTTGTCTACAATACCTGCGTTTATCTGACCTTCAAATATTGGAATATCTAAGTTTATTTATACCTTGAAGGGGGTGGCGCCTCCACTCGAAAATGATTTGTCTCGTGCTGGGAGCCACCGAAGGATTTGCACGTAACTATTTGTTGGCCCTAGACCAAGCTTTGGATAACCTTGGTTGTGTTTGACAACTTTTTGGACTTCGACAGGATGGTAGAAGCACCGAGGTGAAGCGGAGATCATGGGATCTAGCCCCCTTTTGTGGGCTTTTTGGGTTTAGGGTTTATGTAACGGGTATGGGATGCCATCCCATGGGTTTACCCATGTTTAGGCCCCATTTGTAATGTATAAATAGGGAGCTAAACAATGTAAAAGGTAGTAGTGGATGTATGTTTCTAAGTGCAAGTATTTGTAATCGGCTTTGTATATACTATGTGTTAAGACTTGCAGAGCTAAGTGAAAGTGATTGTAAGAGGCTTTGTGCACAGACTGTGTAAGGTTTTTTGCTCTGACCTAACTTGAAGAAGGAGGATCTGGTGAGGTGCACACAGATCTCCTGTCCTAAGCGGGGTTAGCCTTATGGATTGTTGCATGTAAGAAGATTGGAAGAGCCTAATAAATAAGAGAAGAGTTGGTGGACGTAGCCCCACACTAGCGTGGACCATGTATATCCTGTGTTATGCTTTCTTTGTGCGATGTGGTTGATATGTTATTGTTGTGATCTATGCTTAGTGTTGTAATATTTATGTATGTTAGATGCATCTTATGTACCATCTTAGTGCCTTATATGTGAATGAATACTAGATCTACGTTGATGCTATTGGATGAATGGTTAGATATATTTAGATCTTGATGAATATTGCGATGTTATGTAATTAGGGTTTTTACCTGCGATGTGAATAAGGTTGAAAGACTAATGAATGTTAATTACTAAGTGCTCTGTTAAGTATTGTGATCACAGATCTGTCTCCCATCTAGGTCATAGACACTTGAGTCCTACAACCCCCCCTACCTCTACCTCGGGTGAGACTTCATCTGCTTCATAGGTTTTTTCGAAAGGGTCGGTAGTTAGGTTTTTATTGGTGCGTTGTTGAAGCATTCAACCCTGGTTCTTCCCCTGTGCCAACAGATGGTTCCATTTTCGGGACCTGAAACTATGATTGTTGGGAACTGAAGAAAAGAGAAAGCTCTATGCATAGATCTGTTGTTGTAGTGCACAATATTCTACTTGACTTATGAAGCTATGTGCTAATAAGTGAGCCAGATTTGAAGAAAAGAGGCAACATTTTAAATCTCTTTGCTATGATAAAGGTAAGATAAGTGGAATTTGTTTTTCGAAAGAATGGATCTAGGTATGTTTCATATATTTTTCACTAGTCTAAAAAACTAGGGCACAACTAGAAGAAAGAAGATTTGATATGAATAGATTTGATCAAGTTAATGAAAGATATGTTATTCCTATGTATAGAAAGAATTTTTGGACTAACAAGTGAATACAGGATCCTAGAAAGAATTTTTTCCAGGTCCATCACTGTGATCCCAGTGTGCAGTACAAGAAAGGTTGGGGATCGTTTAAGAGAAAGAGGGGATTGACTCTTTATTATAGTTGCAGAAGACTGGGACATGTTGATAAGGAATTCCCTAGTATATGCCCTATATGTGTTTGTTGTAAAGTTGTTGGTCATGAAGTTTTGGATTTCCCTAGAATGATTGCTAAAGTTGAGAAGGTGAACATGAAACAAGAAAACCATGAAGAAGGTCAAGAGACTAAGAATATACTATAGAACCAGAAAGAATTAGAGGCTATATTATTGAAGATGAAAGAAACATTGAATGATCACAGAGACATCAGTTTACTAGAGATTTTAAAAGAGAAGCAGTGCATAGAAATAACAATAGGAGACTTCAACATAGAGTGTGTATTGGAAGTAGAAACACAAGTAAACATTATGCCATAAAGTACTTGGGAAATTTTGGGAAAGCCTGCTATGATTCCTTCATTGGGAGGAATAGGATTGTTTAAAGGAAAGTTGATAACCCTATGTGGAACACTTACTCATGTACCTATGAGTGCTCATGGAACATCGACATAAGAGGAATTTGAGTTCATTAAGTTTGTTGAGAAAAATGCTCCTTTTTCACTTTTTTTAGGAAGGACTTGGATTGAGGGAGATCATATTTGAAATAAAGAAGAAGAGGAAACTATAGAAGAGGAAAAGAAAGAATTAAGGGATTTCATGGCTAGGATAATAGCGTGCTAAATAAAATAACAAGAGGAAAATTCGAAGCAACTAAGGGCCAGAGACCTGGCTGTTGAAATTGAAATAACACAAGAAGTCTTAAAGAAATTATCCATGCAAGAGAGAAGAACATCTACTCCAGAAACAGTAAGAGAAAATGTATTTCCTTCGAACCCTGTGAAAGACCCTTGGCAGTGTGAAGTTACTATGATAAGAGAAGATAAGAGCAAGAATGGAAAGAGGAATCCAGAGATGCATATCACAGGGAAAAAAGTGAGAAATATCAGTAAGAAGAAAACAAAGCTAGAAAAATTATAGGAGATTCCAGAAAGGACTTTGCAGAAGGAAGGCTTGCATAAATTGAACCTTACCAGAATAGCATAATAGAGCAGACTGGAACTTTGACTTGGAAAAGAAGTATGACTGTTGGAGGCGTTCTAACCATTAGAATGGTGCTCTAGAACGTATAGAAAGGCATTTATTTTTGGAAAGATCACCATTGGACCATTGGGACGATTTCATAACAGGTGGAATCATATTGATTGAGGCATTCCTACCCGTTGGAGGAGTCCATGATGACATTGTCTATTTAATCCTTTGAATGTCTTACCAGGAACACTTTTACAAATTTTGATTATCCGAGCCCATATAGAACTGACTCATACCGTGTTGTGAATTTGAGACCTTGCCAACCACTTTGTTTACCTTTAGCATTTGTTCACTTATCCAAGATATCTGATCTAGAGCGTGCATGTAGGACAACCTTAGCACATTAGAGAAGTCCATAGAAAATATCCTAATAGACCTTATGGATGAGAAGGTCATGTTTGTAGGAGCATAGGCTTCGTCAACGAGAGGATTGCAAGCATCCTCGTCGACTACACATCGATCTAGGCCATCCTGAACTGTGATAGAGAAAATAAGTAAGCATTGCGATGACCTGGTGAACGCAAAGCTCATCCTATCGATCTTGTCCAGCTATATCCCACCCTTGGATGGCGCGGTTAGTCATGAGAGCGTCCCAAGATATTTCAACTATACATTGATCAATGCATACCTCCTGAAGGGGATACAAGGAGTTGGACCACAGTTGGGATAGATTTTGATGCTCAAGATTAGTGATTTCTCTTAGAATATGAAGGATTGTGCTCATTTTACCATTGAAAATACCCTCTTCACCCAACCATCGGCTGAAGAAACCCTTCGAGAACCTTGACCTTGACAAAGAGAATAATCCTTGTAGAAATCAATAGCCAAGAAAGGCTAATGCACCAAAGATGATGAGATATTCCAACCCAGAAAATGGCACAACACCTTCCCCAGAACTTGCGCACAAAACTGTCAGACTACAGTGCGCACAAGTGACTTCTGCAATTCAAAGAATGTGAATAATGAGAGACTAGCGCCCTGTATTTATAGTAATTCTGGCAGGTTTGGCCCGGGTCGACTTCTCCTTCTGGGTACTAATTAATTCATATTAATTATATTTCTGCAACCGACCTCTTGTCTAGGGTTTCCTTCATTTCTTTGCTTCCTTCCGGAACATTCTAATCTTTTCAAAGGTCACAATAGAGCTTCATACCTCCCGAAGCTACCATAATATCAACACTCCCTCCTAGCTAGGGAGGTATGGTCTTCAACACAAAACAGACCATTCAACTAGTAGTATCATGATTATCATCATTATTATCCAACTGAATAATCTCCATGACAGATGGTACGATATCAATTGATAGAACACAACTGTGTCTATCAATGGTAGTACACAACTACTCAAACCGTGACACATAGTCACAAACAATGGAACATATCCACCACAATACCATATCTCTACTGTCAGGAGACAGGCATTCTCCATAACAATCATCTGTTAGAAACCTGAACATAAAATATTATTAAATATAAAATGAATCATCTGGGTCAATATTTCACTCACATATGTGAGCTCTAAAAGAATATCTTCACTCAGTGTAGAACATCAACGATCAGTCTTCTCAGACAAGGAAGAATGATTGCTTCTGATTTCTGAGCCTGGACCATTCCTCCGACACTAAACAAAGTGTAACCTGGAGAGAATGAATCTTCCCTAAGGAATGCATGTCCCTTATTGTTGAGCCTAGACCATTCCCCACCCTGGACCATTCCTCCGGCACTAAACAAAGTGAAACCTAGAGAGAATGAATACACCCTAAGGAATGAATGTCCAGACCATTTCCTCTATCAACCACAAGAGGAAAAGACTTTCCTGTATCAACCTCCACAACGGACCATTCCTCATGTTAACCACACTGAGAAATTGTTTTCCGGCGGGGCGGGCCAGTATTATTGAGTAACCCTCAAGAAGAGAGACTTCCCTAGACCACTCCCCATGTTAACCACAATGGGAATTCACTGTCTATGATACATCAATAATCTGGACCATTTCCCATGTTAACCACAATGGGAAATCGCTATCCGTCAAAAATCTCAATCCACTTTCCGAACAGGAAAGAATCTGCCCAACTGGGCTATTTTTCAATATAAAATATAAATGTCTTCAATAATATTTTTAGTGCTCCCTCCCAACCTAGAGAGTCATTTATTCCCTTTTAGCTAAGGGAGTTATTTCCATGATCCCCATCTTCTCTCGAAAATATGCAGACTTTATTCCGGATAGAGGTTTTGTCAGGATGTCTGTTGTCTTCTCATCTGTGGGGATATACTCGAGCTTTACTTATCCTTCCTAGACTTTATCTCGAATAAAGTAGTATTTGATCACAATGTGTTTTGACCTTTCATGAAACATGATATTTTTTGATAATCTTATACAACTCTGATTATCACAATGTATTATGGTCGATTCTAGAATCTGATCAAATAAATCAGAGATTAACTTCCTTAGCCATATTGCTTTTGTGCATTCTTCACTTGCAGCCATATACTCTGCTTCTGATGTGCTGAGTATGATATAATTTTGTTTCATGCTGCTCCAAGATATCATAGTGGAGCCCAAGTTGAAACACATACCTGAAGTGCTCTTTCTATTTTCTGCACTTCCTTCCCAATCTGAGTCTGTGAATCCATGAAGTTGGATATTATTGGATGCGGTATATATCAAGCCATAGTTTATTGTCCCACAAATATATCTTAATACATGATTTGCAGCTATCCAGTGCTCATGTCTTGGTTCCACCTGGAACTGGCTTAGTGTATTCACGACAAAGAAAATGTCCCGTCAAGTATTTACCAAATACATCAATGACCCAATTAGTTGTCGATATAGAGATGGATCTATTGGATTAGAATATGGATCTTTTACTTTTCTTATATCTGCATTCATAGGAGTGTCTATGGACTTACAGTCCATCATTCCAAACTTCTGAAGGATATTTATGGCATACTTTCCTTGTCCAAGGAATACTTCACCACACTTCTGCCATACTTCTAGTTCCAAGTAATAATGCATGAGACCTAGATCTTTCTTATCAAATTCATAAGCTAGTTCCTTCTTGCACTAAATGATGAGAAACTCTTCACCTGTTATGAATAGATCATCAACATATAGTAGTAGAATTACAGGTTCATTGTCCATGACTTTATAATAAATTTTTGGATCTGCATGACTCTTGGAGAAACCAAGTCTTATTAGATAGTTGTCCATTATGGCATACCAAGCCCTTGGATCTTTCTTGAGTCCATATAGAGGTTTCTTTAATATGCAAATGTTAGTGTCTTTGGAATGTACCTCAAACCCTTGAGGTTTTTCAATATATACTTCTTCTTCAATTGCTCCATTGAGGAATGTTGTCTTTACATCCATCTGATGTAAGTTCCATCCCATGGAAGTGGCAAGAGATATGATAGCTCTGATGGAAGTATATCTAGCCACCATAGCAGGAGTTTCATCATAATCTTCTCCCTCCTTCTGGGATAACCCTCTGGCTATGAATCTTGCCGTGTATTTATCCATGCTTTCGTCTATTGCATGTTTGATCTTGTATACCCATTTTGAAGTTACCTTTGATTTTTCTTTAGGTCTAGGTACAATTTCCCATACCTCATTTTTCATAATGGATTGATTCTCTTCCTTCATATATTCTTTCCATTGTCCCTTTTGAACCGCTTCTTCAAATGTGGTGCGTTCTTCATCTAGAAGCTTCGTCATGTATGTTGCATAACTTGAGAATATTTTAGGTCTTTTACTCTTTCTGAATGTTCCTTCTATCACCTTGAGTCTTTTTCCGTCTTGTAAGGTAGCTTCAAGCCAAGATGGTTGTTTTTTGGTCTTGGGTACGATACCTGAATCAATTTTTTTGCATGGCCCCATAGGATGATTAGGTTTCTCCTTTTCATCATTTTCATTTTCTGTTTTTTCTTCATTAGGTTCTTCAATAGTTTCTTCTATGGATTTTTTGAAGGCCATCTTTTCATTGAATGTTATGTCTCTGCTGACTTTGATCTTCTGTTTCTCTGGAATATATATTCTATAAGCTTTGGATGAATCACTATATCCTATGAATATCCCCTTCTTTCCTGAGGGTTCTAGTTTATTCCTTTTGTCCTTGGGAATGTGAGAGTAAACAGGACATCCAAATATTCTTAGGTTTTCCACATTAGGTTTCTTACCTGAGAAGGCTTCTTCTGGTGTCATGCCTTCAATATACGATGAGGACTTCTGTTTTGCACATATAATGTTGTCATTGCTACTTCTCCCCATAAGAACATGGATAGACCTTGATCATTCAGTAAGGCTTTTACGATTTCTTCAATAGATCTATTCTTTCTTTCTGCTACACCATTTTGTTGAGGATTATGAGGAACAATCATCTCCCTCCTAATCCCTATTGATTTGTAGAATGCAACAAATTCCTTCGAGGTGTATTCTCCTCCATTATCTGTTCTTAATGTCTTGATCTTCTTGTTCGTGAGGTTTTCTATTTCTGCTTTGAATTCTTGGAATTTTCTAAATACTTCATCTTTTTTCTTTAGTAGGTATAGCCAAGTCTTTATTGAATAGTCGTCTATGAATATTACATAGTAAAGAGATCCTCCTAGATATCTGACTGACATCGGACCGCAAAAATATGAATGTATTAGATCTAGGATCTCCTTAGATCTGTTGTTGCTACTTGGGAATGGTTTCTTGATATTTTTCCCAAGGGCACATCCCTTGCAAATTCCTTCATGTGTAGATTTAAATTCTAGTATTCCTTCAACCATTCTTCTTATTTCAACTTGACAGAGGCTTGTCCAAATCCTTCGACTGGATAAGTGATTTTGTCTCCAAGCTCCACCTTGTACGATGTATTATTCTCATTTAGGTTTGAGAGTCTGTCTTGATCTCCAGTCATGTTCCTAGAAGCTCCACTATCGATTATCCACATGTCATCTTCAATCGTTCTAGTGAGTGATGAGTAGTGTAAGAGACTGATCGTTTCACTCATATCTTCAGTTGACTGGTAGCTGGTCATGCATAGATACAAAACTTATGGGATGGCCAAAAGGTGCATTGAACTAGGGTGCATCTGAATATGTTTTCCTTGAGTGAGATGCTCCATCACAAGGTGTAGGATCTGAGATTAGGGTTTTTTCAACTGATTCTTCTAGTAACCCTAGTGACAATGTCTTGGAATCTGCTCTTGCTAGTAATCCTATGACAGTTTCTCAACGAGCTCAATATCCTAGTGGCTATGCTTCCTTCTAGTGTTTAGACTGAATGAAGGAGGTGTGGGCCCATAACCTGTTAGAATATGAAGGATGGTGCTCATTTTACCATTGAAAATACCCTTCTCACCCAACAATAGGCCGAAGCCACCCTCCAAGCACCTTGACCTTGACAAAGAGAAGAATCCTGGTAGCAATCAATAGCTAAGAAAGGATAATGCACCAAGCAAGAAAGTCACTAAAGATGATAAGATATTCCAACCTAGAAACTAGCGAAACACCTTCCCCAGAACTTGCGCACAAAACTACCAGACTGCAGTGTGCACAAGTGAATTCTACAATTCTGAGAATGTGAATAATGAGAGACTGGTGCCCTATATTTATAGTAATTCTGGCAGGATTGCCTAGGTCGAATTCTCCTTCTGGGTACTAATTAATTCAGATTAATTATATTTCTGCAGCCGACATCTTGTCTAGGTTTTCCTTCATTTCTTTTCTTCTTTCCAGAACATTCTAATCTTATCAAAGGTTACAATAGAGGTTCATACCTCCTGAAGCTACCATAATATCAAAATTTTCAACTTAGGAGACCACAAGAATTAGGGAATGCTCCCACCACATAAGTACTTGAAAAATATAATGGGAAAGAAGCCAAAGATAATCTCCCTGCCGTGGACCATGGACATCACGAGATCAACCATCCTTAATGTGATGAAGATACCAAAATTTGGCAGACATCAGAAGATTAATGCATGCATTAAAATCCTCTTGTCGTTCTTCCATGGAGGGTACATGTGATTGGATAGGCGCATCACTGTAGATCCGACGCTAATCCACCAGATCAATAGATTGAGCATGTAGGGACTGGACCCTCAAGAGTTTTACCTAGGGAAGGCTACATATCGCACCCTGGTGCAACGAATAAATGACACCTATGGAAATGTGGAGAAAGGGAAGCGGTGCTACAAGGTAATGTCCATCCAAAATGGCGTAGTGCACCTAGATTTCTAGTTGATCTCTAGTATGCTCATCAGGAAGAATAGACTAACGCGGGTCATAGGGTTCATCGTCGACCTCGCAGGAAAGTGTGTCGAAGGGATGTAGATGAACTGGGTGAGCTACCTCATCAACCAGTTGGAGAAATATTGTCATGAGGCCCAAGACTAGGGCTATGAGTTTCACTTCAGCTGGTTTTTTATTCTCGTTGCCTTTGTCGCTTGGGATATGCCGAAAGGAGAAAACCTCCCTGAAGTTGAGCCATCTAAACCACTGGCCACAACGTTCACCATTTTGTGGTACTCGAGCGATGTGGTGAAGCAGTGGAAGTCGTGAATTCATGGAACAAACCTCAGATATAGTTGACAAACACATTGATGATTTCATATAGGTTGGGAGACGTAAATGGAGTGTGAGTTGTTTCAGTATTGATAGAGATATCATTTAT
>JZKD02S0351325.1:152287-172741 GCA_000966675.3 Picea glauca
GCGATGTGGTGAAGCAGTGGAAGTCGAACCTTGTATTCCACACTTACTATCTATAGCTCATGCGATCCATTGAGTCATTCCACCAAATGACTCCAAATACACTCCATCGGTTCAAGCCACTCATGAAGTTTCGTGTAGACTAACACTTGATATATATCACTATGCATAGGGATGAAACCAAGGAGGAGCTACAGTCGTACTATAAATTAACTGATGAAGACATGGAGGAGATAACTAAAGAGTGGCCAGATTAATTCCTTGTACCAGTCGAGCAGACGGAGCTCTCCAACCCCAATATCATCGAAATTCCTGTGGTCACCCGAGAAGAATATGATGGACCCAACAGCAGAAAGAAGAAAAAGAAGGAAGAGGTGCAAGAAATAAACAACGCATCAAAGGAAACTGCATCGGAGTCACCTGGAGGAGGAGGACATGATGAAGTAGACCAAAAAGAGGACAAAGGGGAAGAAGACAAGAAGGAATAGGGAAAAGTGACATCGCCCAAAGATCCACTTATAGAGGACGAGACATCAAAGAAAAGAAAGGTTTCTCCAAAGAAACCCCCAGCGTGGAAGAAGTCACGAGAGAATAAGCCTCAATTATAGACTGTACTTACAGTGGATGATATCGACCTCATCATTTCAGTTGTATCAAATACTTCAGAGGACATTTTTCAGTGAAACAAAGAAAAATAAGAGATAATGTTTGACAGGATCAAGGCGGAGCTCAAAGGGGTACAATAGGCTCTTTATTCTAGCCCCGCAGTGTCTACTACACCATTGTCATCAAGGGGTATAGAAGTGGTAGATGAGCTTGCCCAACTACGTAGATTAGCAGATGCGACAGAGGCTCGTCTTCATCGAGTATAGGAGGAAAAAGCATAGGCCATAGATCCCTTGAAGCAAGCAAAGGAGGAATCCCTAGAGAAAATTTTGGTTATGAAGCAAGAGAAAGACAACCTCCGAGTGAAGTTTGAAGAGGATAGAGAGAAGACCCAGAGAGAGAAAGATTAGTTTCTCACGGAGCATATTGGAGATAGAGAAGCAATCACTCAAGCACTTCGCTCTGTGCCAGGATTGGCACAGATGGAAGAAGAGACAGCTAAGAGCCAGGTGGGGAAGCTCATTGAAGCCATTCAACAACTCCAAGCAAGAGTAGAAGAACTGGAATTGGAAACAGTGTTGATCACTCCACAGGAAGTGCGATATCAGATTGAAGAAACTTCCTAGAGCGTATTCGAAAGAATCAAGGCATTGGCGTTAGAATGCAAGCAACTCAGTAACCAAAGTGCGCAGACCTATAAGCACCTTGCAGAGGACCCATAACTAAGAACATTAGAAGCACAACTTCAGGAGGCAAAGAAACAACCATCGATAGTGCAAGCGCAGCTGAAACTACTTTTAGTGGTTGTGAAGATGAAAAGGTCACAGGAACAATGCTCAGTTCAGCAGTAGTTTCCATGCCATCCAGAGTAGAATCATGGAAGTGAGCCAGAGACTCCAGCTGGTATAGGATGAATCTTGCACACTTTTAGAGGAGATTGAAGGACAAGGTGCATAGCTAGAACAAGTGGTCACCACAGTGGAACAACACTTGGAAGGACCTGTCACTGAGATAGTCATTCAGGAGTTCACCAAGTAAGAGGATCTGGTGAAGCAACAAGTCGAGGCAGGTTGATCCAAGCTAGAGGCCTTCGAAGAAGAATTACCTAGATCATAGTGACTTGGGATGAGTCATATGTGAGTGTTAGGGGCCTGTTTGCCCTCGACCAAGTTTTGGAGAAACTTGGTTGTTTTTTACCACTTTTGGGACTTTGACAGGCTGGTCGAAGTACCCAGGAAAAGAAGAGATCATGGGATCTCGCCCCCTTTTGCAGGATTTTTGGGTTTAGGGTTTATGTAACGGGTATGGGATGTCGACCCATGGGTTTATCGATGTTTATGCCCCATTTATAATATATAAATAGCGAGATAAGAAATGTAAAAGGTAGTAGTGGATGTATGTGGCTAAGTGAAAGTATTTGTAATCATCTTTGTGTATACTGTGTGTTAAGACTTGCAGATCTAAGTGAAATTGATTGTAAGAGGCTTAGTGCATAGACTCTATATGTCTTTCTATTGTGACCTGACTCAGGGAAGGAGGATATGATGAGGTGCACACAGATCTCCTATCCTATGTGGGGTTAGCCTTGTGTCTTGGTGCATGTAAGAATATTGGAAGAGCCTAATAAAGAAGAGAAGAGTTGGTGGACGTAGCCCCACACTGGGGTGAACCATGTATATCCTGTGTTGTGCTTACTTTGTGTGATGTGGTTGATATGTTATTGTTGTGATCTATGCTTAGTGTTGTAATCTTTATGTATGTTAGATGCATATTATGTAGCAGCTTAGTGCCTTATATGTGAATGCACGCTATATCTACTTTGATGCTATGTGTTGAATGGTTAGACATATTTAGATCTTGATGAATACTGTGTTGTTCTATAATTATGGTTTTTACCTGCGATGTGAATAAGGGTCAAAGACTAATGAATGTTAATTGCTAATTTCTATGTTAAGTATTGTGATCACTGATCTCTATCCCAACTAGGTTGTAGACGCTTGATTCCTAAAACTCCCCCTTCCTCTACCTAAGGTGAGACTTCATCTGGCTCATAGGTGTTTCTGAAAGGGCCGGTAGTGAGGGTTTTGTTGATGCATTGTTGAAGCATTGAAACCTCGGTTTGTCCCTATGCCAACACTATCCATCATCTCGTTCCTGTATTGTGTGAGGGCTTCCTCAAGAAACATTTTGAAAGGATCTCTTGTCTCGTCATCTTTCTTTTCTCCTGCCATGAGAGGTCGTTTGGGCGTGCGAGAGCTTTTGTCTTCAAGAGAGCCAAGCTCAAGACCCAACTCTTTGTACTCTGACCTCATTGGGGACATGCATTAAGACGACAAGGAGCAGATTGATTTGATACCATTGATCCATATTTTATGAGAAGAATGAAATGACTACAGATTATTAACAGGTGCTTAACACAAAATAACAGAGATACAATAACACTGGTTTTCTATTCAATAAGGAAATAAGTTGAAACTGTAAAATGTAGTGGAAAACAAGCTTGTTGGAATGGTGGAGGCTTATCTATGAGAAGAGATGTGATGGATGCACTCATTCGCAAGAATATGGTTACAATGAGGCTCTAAAGGTCTTTTTACAATAAACAGGAATTTCGAAAACCATAGACATCCAAAAACCTAACCCTAAGAGATGAAGCACCAAAAGTCACGTGGGCCCCGTTTGGGTAAGTCAGTACATCAACTTCCCGGAGTCATAACTTTTGCATACAATCTCTGTTTGATGCGCTCAATACCTCATTAGAAAGATATATCCGAGGAATACAACTTTTGTGTGAGGAACATTGAAGGAAATTCCATGTTGCTCCCCGTTTTCCCAAAAAAAAATCGTTTAGGGCCTCAAAACGGCTCTAGAAGTTTTAGGACCTGAAAAACTGCTAAAAATAGTAAATTACCAAAATTGTCAGAAAAATGTTTTGAGCCAGTTGGAAAAGGTGGGTGGCGATAGATATCCACCTGGATCACTGAACATTCTCAAACATTAAAATTATAGAGTGGTCACGCAATCGAAACCATGGTATTGTAGAAGAGGTCAGTGGTAGTTGGTGGTGGATTGCGTGGTTTGAAGAGGTGTGGATCCAAACCTCCCTTGACATCTTCCATAATCACATGCTGATGTAGGGTCCATCTGAGAGAATCGCGTGGGAAAAAAATAATGGCATCCCCAGATCGCATATTTCAACAAGATCGGGGGCCACACTTCATTAAAGGGATAGAAACTGCTCGAATGCTAAAATATTAGAGCAGTTCCACAATTGAAACCACAGTATAGCTAAAGAGGTATGTGGTAGTTGTTGGTGGATTGCGAGGGTCAGAGTGGTGTGGATCCAAACAACCCTTGGCAGTTTCTGAAATCACGTGCTTATATAGGGTCCAATCTGAGAGGAGCGTGTGGCAACAAACTAGGTGTTAGGCCTCGTCTTGATCCCAAGGAGAAATCAGTTAATGAAAGAAGGACCAGTGGTTGAACCATCGACTACCCCCTTAAATGGAAGCATGGAGGGTTTGGCTAAGGAGATAGAAAAATATCATCTTGAATTACCACAGAGGGCATTTTTTCCTACAGGCCTATATTGATCAGAGTTTCCTTCTGACAGAAGGAACAATACAGACAAGAGAATACACAGGACACTAGAGAAAAGGCTCCCAAGCAACAAGACATGTCTACAATTTTTATTATAAAATCATATGATGAATGACATAATAAAAGAGGGGGGGGGTTCGACCCAAGACCGAAGGAGGTTTTGAGAAATGTTTATGACTGTATATTTTAGTTTGTAAGCCAGAGGGGTATATAGTTGTAAATTGTAGCTAGAAATAACACTAGGTGGGACTACTTTGGGTATCCTGTACAATTTCTTGTTTAGAGTAATAATAACACTGCGAGGCCTACACTCATATACAACATGAAATTTCGATAAATAAGGTTGGCCCAAAAGAACATTCCAAACTTCAAGAGGATAAACATCACACAATACCTAATCTTTGAAGGTCTTGATGTCATATGACATGCAACACTATTGGATGATACGAGTATCTCTTTCTTGGTGGAACCATCTAATGGTGTAGGGTTGCAGGTGTGGCATTGTCAATAGAGATAGTTGCTTGACGACCTCTTTTGGGTTGAGGTTATTTTGGCTACCACTATCAATGATAAAGTGCATCGATGTGCCTTTTACCCACATCTTTGAATGAAAGAGGAGCTCACCTTCTTCTGGCTCATCTATTTCACCAAGTTGGACCTTGGTGGTAGAAATGGTGGCACCGAGTTCCACATCAATGATATGTCTCCCCCTTTCTGGTTCTGACTCAGAGTCAGAGCCCACATTTGATTCATAGGCTTTTACCTCAGCCACCAGTGATTTCTTTGAGCGAAAATCATCAGTGTTATGCTAGGGGCTCTTATGGAAGTCGTACCACTTCCTGGTATCTTTCTTAGTCTTTCTAGTGTCCTTCTATGCTTGTGGCCTAGAATGGTTGTCCTAAGGTTGTCCTTCTTTTATCTGTCCTTTTTTCTATTGGTCGAGGATTCCATTTACTTTCTTTTATATGAGGGGTTATGATGGCGAAATTCTGGCATCTTTTGTTTAATCTTTTTCTCGATTTTGATGACATATCGATAAGCCTCTCCCAATGATGAGATTTCCAAAAAATCCATTTCATCCTAGATGTATCTATGCAGAACAATGCGATACTTGAGCACCAGATGTCGCTCAAAATATTTTATACCCAACTTGGTGCGCAAGGTATGGAAGATAATTGTGAACTCTCGCACTGCTTGGTCTCTTTCCTACCGCAGTGTGGTCCATTTTGTATACATGTCATCATAACTTCGAACATGGTAGTATTGTTCCTTGATAGTATTCCTGAAGAAATCCCAGATGACCATGACTGTAAATAATGAGGTTTCCTCTATTTCCTTTTTCTCATAGAAATTCTCCCACCAATATTTGACATGGGGAACGACTTTTGAGGAGCACAAATGTAATATTTTCTTTGTTTGAAAAGTTATGGATAGAAAAATAACCTTCTAGCAGATTCAACCATTTTTTTACAACATCTGTGTCTATATGAACTTCAAATATGGGAATATCAAAGTTGATTTGTACCTTGAAAGGGGCGACGCCTTCACTCAAGAAATATGTGTCACCTGTTGATAGTCACCAAAGGATTTGCGCAAAACTATCCATCATTTCATTCCTCTTTTGCATGAGGGATTCCTTGAGAAAATTTTTGAAAGGATATCCTGTCTCGACATATTTATTTTATCCCTCCATGAAAGGTCGCTTGGGCAGTCGAGAGATTTTTTCCTCAATAGAAACAAGCTCGAGGTCCAATTATTTGTACCTTGACCTCGTCGGGGACATGCATTCAGAACGCCAAAGGAGTAGACCGCTTCGATACCATTGATCTAGATTTTATGAGAAGAACAAAATGACTACATATTATAATTATTGTTAACAAAGAAACACAAGAATAACAGAGATACAATAACAAAGACACAATAAAAATGGTTTCTATTCAATAAGAAAATGTGTTGAAACTGTAAAATGCAATGGAAAACAAGCTTGCTAGAATGGTGGCGGCTTATCTCTAAGAAGAGATGTGAAGTTTGCAATCATTTGAAAGAAGATGGTTACAATGAGTCTATCTGACAATTTTTAAAATAAACAAGAATTCAAAAACCCTAGGCATCCAAAAACCTACCCGTAGGAGATGAAGCGCCAAAAGTCATGTGGGCCCCGTTGGGGTAAGTTAGTACATCAACTTTCCAGGGTTGCAACGTTTGCATACGATCTTCATTTTAGGTGCACGATAGCCCATTGGAATGGTCTATATAAGGAATACACATACTTTCATTAGAATCTTACTATGTGAAAAATCTGACTTTGGTGATCCCTAAAAACGTTGTTTAGTTCCTCAAAACAACCACAAAAGTCGAGGACCCAAAAACTAGAAAACATTTGCCAAAATCAGCTAGTTGGAATAGTTGGGAGGCCACTGATATCCATATGGATAAAACATAGTGAGGAAGAATTCAAGGTTGAGAAATACTTGAAAGATAAGGAAGAGGCGGAAGCAAAGGCCGACAAGGCCTTGAAGGAAAAGGATGAAGTCGAACGATTGACAGAGAAAATTCAAGCAATAGTCCAGAACTTATTCAAAAAAGTCCTAGAAGTACAATTGTTAGTAGAGGTCAGAGTAGAAGAGTAGGTATCCAAGATAATCATAGTCATCAAGGGACTCTGGAACAATATCACCGAGTTGGAACTGTGCAGAATACCAAGGACACCACCAGAAGAAAGAGAATAAAGGGAAAGGATAACTCAGACATCGGTGGAAAATATCAAAATATTAGAACAAGAATGAATAAATATGTGTGACGAAGGCACACGTATTTGGACAGATCTTACTACCAATCCATATTTGCAATAACTGTAAGAGAAAATAAGGACTATGCAAGATCAAGCGCATCAGGCCAATGAGCGTGTAAATGCTCTACCACCAATAGAAAGAATGACAAAAAGCCTGGCTAACAAAAAATTGTATAGTGTAGTGGAATAGATGAAGGAATAACAATGGAAGATCATACATAAATTACAACCACTACAAGATGAATCCCTTGAGGTACTACAAGGACTAGATACTAAGCAAATCACTATGACACTAGCAATGCAAGACATTGAGTCCAATATTACTATTTTGACAATGTAGACGATGGATGAAATATTGAACAAGGAAGCATAACTAATAGAAGCAGTACATGAAGGAAAGGACACCCTCCAGAAATTTACTGAGGCATGGAGGAGTGAAACACAACATTCCTAAGTGCCTCGGGATGAGCCATAGGTGAGTGTTGGGGGCATGTTGGGAAGACAATTTTAGGGATGGAATAGCAAGAAGAGATGAGGTACAGGATAAATGTGCAAAAAGGGAAAAGGAAAAAGAATATCAAGAAAGAAGAGAGAGGAAAGAGGAGAATAAGGGGGACAAGAAAGAATAACTAGAAAAAAATGTAGGAAAAACAATCGAGAATGAGTTGTATCCAGCACATAATGAGTTGTCACATGTTGAGCATGAGTTGTAGCCAACTCACAATGAGGTGTGAAAAGGCCTTGATAATAATGTATAAATATATAAAGGGTGTCGCGATGTCGGGGATATCAAGATACAAAGAGAGAAAGAGAGGTCGAAGAAAGAAACAAAGAGAAAGAGAGTTTCAAAGAAAAGAACATTGTAAAGAAGCTACAAATGTGAGGATAATTGTATGCTAAGCATCCATTGTAGCACAGAGCGCAACCAAGACACTCATATATAATAAAGAAACCGATATTTTGTGGATGTAGCCTAGAGTTGGGCGAACCATGATAAATCTATGTAGAAATGTATGTTTAGATATTAATCCATGGTACTTGTGTATAAATGTACGCTTAGATGTGTTAGTTCAAGGATTTAATGAGAATGTATGGTTATATTTGATGTTGTTGTTGATATATTAGTGCGTAGTAACCATGGTTGTATATTTAACCCCTAAATACTATGAATATATGAATGTGTACAAGGATAACTAAGTAAATATAAGTATGATAGAGCAGGTTTCCAATATTTATTTCACCACTACAGAATCTTGGTTCTTTCAGTTCCCATAAACATACCTCAGGTGAGACTTCTCCTACTTGTAGGTGATGTTGAAAGGGTTGGTGTCTGTAGGGTTTTTTTGAAGTAAATTGAACTGAAGGTTTTGAACCTACCTGTAGCACCACTTTTCTGTTAACATGCTTCGCGGAAATATAACACCCACTCTCGGATTTTTAAACAACATGCATTTAAGAAAATGAAACACATTTAAACGCAGAGCAACATAATAATTACTGCTAACACAAACATTCTTTGGCATTAACAATAATTCATATGCACAACATAATACATAGTAAAATATAAGCATCAAAGGCATGCAAAACATAACATTTAACATAAGTTGATACTTATCTTGATACTATGGTAATTCCACCAACTAGGTGCAGGCCTTCCATGAACCTCCTAGCCTTAGACTACACTACTCATCAAGCTCAACAGTGGGTCACCCCCGAGCTGGGGCTAAGCTCCACCCCCAAGGCAAGGAATCCTAGGCTAGGCTGAGGTTACAGGGAAAACACACAGTCACAAGGAAGGAATTCTCTCCCAGGAACCACTCACGTTCACTGCCCACAGACTCTCCTTCCCCACATGCCTATTCCACCCTAGGAGTATACACCTTCTCTATCACCTAGACAGTCCTTCGTCTTACCTTGGGTTACAGCAACAGACCGAACCGGAAGTCTCCGAGCTCTGTGGCAGCTACAGGGTTCTTTCCAGGAGTTCTCTCCTTCCGCTGCGCACTCTCTCACCTGGAGAGAATCGCTCATAGGCCAAAAACCTGTTCTTCCAACCTCAATCACCTCTCTCTCCTGGAGAGAGTGTTGTACAATTGGTCAACAAGCCCCACACAGTCTAGCACTACATGGCCACAACAACCAATGGGGAAAATAGACATGGGCTTTCCAACAGGTTCAACAATGGCGAATGGTCTCTCGGATGTGGCTTCGGACAAGACTCCTCGCATAGGCTCGATGCTCAAACGGAGGATGATTTGGCTTTTCAGAGATTAACACCAGTTATTTCGAATCAACACACAGACTTTTCAAAGATGCGTGACAAGTTTTCCATGCAGGGATAAATTCAGACTCTACGGTTCACAACAAGATGTATGGCTATCTCAGAAAAAACACATGCCTCTTTCCCAGTTCAGAGGATGCACATGGGTATTTCTGCAGGGTTGGATGGTTCACACTCAGGCAGTCGATTCGAATGGAGGAGGAAACTCGACAGCAGTCGACAGGAATGGAAGCTGAACCTCCATCGCGGCTCATCTCAGCCCTTTCATTTGCATGCACCTGGGTTGACACTTGTCACCCATGTAACTACATGCATTCGTTCAGCACGCGTTCCTTCCATTTGGAAGTCACATGTCGTTCCAAAAGAACTTAGGGTAAAAACATAATAATCACATGTCTTTTTGGAATAGTATTAAAATATTATTTTCAAGGCTTAATCCCCCTAGGCTTAAAACTTATCCCCTTTTCCCACCTTCGAGCCTCTAATCCCTTGCCCTCTCTATGGATTCTTCGTCCCCCATCACTCATTCATCGTGTCATCCTGTATGCGGTGGTGCTTATATCTTATTAATGTGTTGCATACATATAAGTACAAAATCAGGCCCTTGGCCTACAATCCTTAGGCTCTCTAGCCTAACAATCACATAAGCTCACCGGCTTATACAAACTTGGCTCACGAGCCTATAACACATATTTACAAAGGGCTCAGCCTTGGGGTGACTACAATCCCCCTCCCTTATTTTTGCACTATCCTCAGTGCAACTTTCACACTGCATCTGCAAGCTTTTAAAATTTTTCAAAAAGATGTGGGTACTCTAACCGCATAACATTTTCATGCTCCCATCCCGCGTCCTCGGGACCGTAACAGGTCCACTGGAACTTTACAGGACCTATAGCTCGATTCCAGAGATGTTTGTTTTTCCTGTCCAATATGCACACAAGATTCACTTGCAAGACACCTTCTGGTTCCACCTGAATCACATTCCAATCAATAACATGATTAGCATCAGGTATATATTTCGTAAGCAGTGCAACATGAAACACATTATGTACAACCATAGATGCACGTAATGCAAGCATGTATGCAACTAGCCCAATCCTTTCTAGGATTTCAAACGACCCACAAAATCTTGCTGCCAACTTGGTACAACTTCCCAGCTTTAGGGAACTCCTGTTAGTTTTTACTTTCAGGAAAACATGATCACCCACTTTGTATTCTCTGTGGGTTTTTTTCTTATCAGCATAAATCTTCTGTCGGTCTTGAGCAGCCTTCAAATTCTTTTAATTCTTATCATTTGGTATTCCATCTCCTTGAGTAGCTCATACCCAACTACTGCTTTGTCAGCTGGATTATCCCAGCTCACTAGAGTGTTGCACTTTCTTCCATAAAGTTCTTCAAATGGGATCATCTTCAACGATGCGTGATACCCATTATTGTAGGCGAATTCTACCAAATACATGTAGTCTTCCCATCTTTATGGTTTATCCATCACATACATTCTCAACATGTCTTCTATTACTCTGTTCACCCTCTCTATCTGTCCGTCAGACTCAGGATAATACACTGTACTAAAGTTCATATTCGTCCTAAATCCTTTGAACAATACTTTCCAGAAATTCGAGGTGAATTTCAGGTCCCTATCAGACACAATCATCTTAGGAATTTTGTGCAAGTGTGCCACTTCTTTTAAGAAGATATCAACAAAATTTTCTTCCTTGTGAGTGGTTTTTAGTGGAATAAAATGGGCAGCTTTTGTAAGCTTGTCCACCACCACCATGATCGAATCATACTGCTTGCTTGTTCTGGGCAATCCTGTAATAAAATCCATTGTCACTACTTCCCATTTCCACTCAGGAATGGGTAAAGGCTGCAACAACCCAGCTGGGTGCCTATGCTCAACCTTAACTTTCTGGCACTCCATACATCTGGCAATGTATTCAGCGATCTCTCTCTTCATACCCAACCAAAAATAATGGCTTTTGACTGCTGCCACAGTCTTCTGATATCCAGGATGTCTAGCATAATCCACGTTATGCATTTCTTTCAGAATTGCCAGCTTCAATTCTCGGACACTGGGTACATACACTCTATTTTTATACAGAAGTAAGCCATCAGTTCCCAAGGTGTAACTTCTCTGGGTCTGTGGTCTCTCATGCTGTTGTAGCTTTGTGACCAGACCTCTGTACTACAAATCAACATTTGTAGCTTCCAAAATTCTATCCTTAATCTCAGTCCTATACACGCTAATGGCTGTAGCATGTAATTCGTGCACTTTTCTGTTGAGTGCATCAACCACCTTATTTTCTTTCCCTTTGATATGCTTGATATCAAAGTCATATTCACACAGAAACTCCAACCATATGGTTTTCCTGGCATTTAAAGTCGGCTGATCAAATAAATACCTTAGACCATTGTGGTCTATTCTCAATTCAAATTTCCTTCCCATGAGGTAATGTCTCCATTTCCTCATTGCGTGGATGATTGATGCCAGCTCTAAATTGTGAGTGGCATAATTCCTTTCATGCTCTTTCATCTTTTGGGATTCATAACAGATTACAAATCCCTCTTGGCTAAGAACTCCTCCCAACCCCTCCTTACATGCATTTGTGCACACCATGAAATCCATATCTAGGTCTGCAATCCTCAAGATTGGAGCACTGGTTAACAACTACTTCAATCGCTGGAAACTGATCTCACACTCTTCCATCCACTGAAACGTCTTCTCCTTCCTTTTCAAGGAAGTGATAGGGTGAGCTATCTTTGAAAATCCTACTATAAAACTTCTGTAGTAACCCGCCAGACCCATAAAAGATCTAACTTCTGCCACATTCCTTGGCACTGACCATTCTCGGATGGCCTCAACCTTTTCAGGATCCACAACGATCCCCTCTTCTGAAATAATGTGTCCCATGTAATGAATCTACCTTTGATAAAATGAGCACTTTCTTAGCTTGGCATACAGCTAGTGTTCTCTCAACACTTGCAGCACCATTCTCAGGTGTTGCTCATGCTCTTCCTCTGACTTGGAATACACCAAGATGTCATCCAGGAAGACTATGACAAACTTGTCCAAATAGTCCTCGAATACACCATTCATTAAGCACATGAAAACATCAGGTGCATTTGACAATCCAAACGACACCACCGTGAACTCATAATGACCATACCTTGTTATAAAGGTGGTCTTGCTAATGTCCTCATCATTTATTCTCACTTGGTGATATCTGGATCTAAGATCTATTTTTGAGAATATTCTATCACCCTTCAACTGATCAAAGAGATCATCAATCCTTGGCAGAGGATACTTGTTCTTGACAGTTACCTTATTCGACTACCGGAAATCAATGCACAGCCTCAACATCCTATCTTTCTTCTTCATGAATAGGACTGGGGCTCCTCAAGGTGACACGCTGGGGAGAATGTACCCCTTCATTAGTAGCTCTTCAAGCTGCAATTGCAACTCTTTCATCTCTAGCATACTATTTCTATAAGGAGCCTTTGAAACTGGAGCTTCTCCAAGCATCAAATTTATAGAAAAATTGATGTCCCTCTTCGGAGGTAGTCCAGGTACCTCCTGAAATACATCCTTGAACTTTGTGAGTGCCTCATGGTCTCCAATCTTTGAGACTGCATCTCTGGATGCTTCTTCCACACGAGATGCAATTAATTGATATCCCTTACTGTAGCACTTCTTCAGTTGCATGGCTGAGATTTCTCTAACAACCACAGCTCTGGGAATTCCTTGGACTATTACCTAATTTCCCTCTTCGTCCAAGCATGTAAACCTTTTGTTACGACAGTCCAGAAGGACATGGTGCTGGTCCAATCAGTCCATCCCTATTAATTAGTCATAAGAGCCTAAAGGAAGAATTTTCAATTCATCCTTAGTGCGCAATCCTTTCATGTCCACTAAATAGGACTTAACCAATTCAATGACCTTCCTTTTGGTTCCTGTGGCTAACTCTACTAGCCAAGAATTTTCATGTTTCCTTCTTGTTAAACGCAAACTTTCCACCACCCTAGGATCTACATAACTATGGCTAGCCCCTGAATCAATTAAAATAATTAGTGGTCGGCTGTTAATCATACCTTCCACTTCAATCATGTGCGATTGAAATTCTACTTGCTTGTTGTCTAGGTTTGCATAGATCCTTGCCATTCTACTGCCCATATCCTCCACTGTTTCATCTTGCTGAACAGTATGGACAGTTCTCGCTTTATCTTTTCTGTGGGGGCAGTCTCTGTACCTATGGTTCCCTTTACAACCCCAACACTCCATAGGTGGCGGTCTTGGAATTTTCTCACCCACTTCACCCTTTCTGGGCTCTCTAAAGGATGGTTGTCCCTGAGGACTGGTTCTAAAAAAGAAAGGTTTGTTTCCCTTCTGCCTCTGTTCCTTCTTAAACTTCCTCTGGTCATCCCAAGTCTTTCAAAAAGGAGGATTTTCTCTTTGTTGTTCATATAAGCATTCAACCCTTCTTATTGTTTCTTCCATAGTATTAGGATTATCATATTGAATCTTGTCACCGATGGAAGGTGGAAGTGCACTCAGATACCTCTAAATCTTGACAGTCTCATCTTTGATGAATGGAACATACTTCAGCAGTTCCAAGAAACTTCGTTCGTACTCATCAATGGTCATGCTGCCTAGCTTGAGTTCAAATAACTCCTTCATCTTTATATCATAGTATCTTTTGGTCAGGTATTTCTTCTCAAAACACCTTTTAAACTCCTTCCAAGTGATATCTTTCTCTTTGATGTGTTTCACTTGCAAAAAATGATCCCACCACATGGATGCTTTTCCTTTTAGCTGGTACATCTCAATTCTTCCTTCTGCATGAGCGGAGTAGTTCTGTAGTTGGAAATATTTCATCATGCCAAGAAACCATGTTTCAGCATCTTCCTCCTTCTTATGTTCTCCATCGAACGTTGGAGGCTTGATCTTGTTCATATCCCCTTTCAATTCATCCATTCCAGATTTTCGGTGTTTTCTGGTAGGAAACGAGCTTGAACTACTATGTGTTTCCTTGCCAAAATGCTTCAGGGAGGGACGATAATGTATGCTACCACTCCTCGATCTTATTCTCCTCTCAGGGGTTCTTACACTTCTTGATATGCTTGTGTCACTCTCTTTTTCCATTTTCTTTTATATTCTTTCCAGGCTCTTCAACATTTTTAAGTTGAATTCACCTTGTCGATCCCTGATTTTTAGGAGTTTTCAGCTATCAGCTCGGTGAGACTAGGCATCTTTCAATGAGTTTCATCATATGTCCTTCCTTATCCATCTCTTTTCTGTGCCCATTATATTTTTTTCCTTTGACTCCCAAGTTGACATTCCTTCCTACCCTTTCGTCCTCTGTTTCAGAGGTAATCTGCACCTCTTCCAATTCCATACTCAGCATCAGTTTTTGACTGTCCTGACACTCATTGAACTCTGCACACACCACGTGCATTCAACTGAATTTTGTCAGGCCTTAACCCTTACAAAATCACAATATTCATAAATCAACGTGAGTGAGAAAATGTTTTAACTTCACAAAGTTTTCTGAGCTCTGACGGCTCTGGCATTTCGGGACTTTGGGACTTCTGGCTTCGGGGTTTTGGTCCACGAGGTTCTCACACTCGCTTTTGGGTTTCGGGTCTTCGATACCCGGGAGTTCACTATGCAGTGACTTCCAACTCCTTGTCACTAAAATCCTCGAAATCCGAAATTCCGATTTACTTTATCCTCCAGGGCCACATCACAGTTGTCGCCCTTCACCACAGTGGTGTGTGGTATGTTCAGGAGGGTCCATGTCACCTTCGATGACATCATCGGGTCCCACCACTCTCACCTATCTTCTCGACTCACTGGCACGTGGTACACATTCATGTGACCACGTCCATTCCAAGCAAAATCCCATGGTTAGACTCCTTCCTCAGATCTACGACGTAGATGTTTTTGGCATTTTGGGTTTTTGGCATCGGGAGTTCATGCATCCCACATCTTGAACTTCCATCTTCCGAAATCCCAAAATTACAGTTTACTCCTCCTCTGAATCGGACGATCAACTCCCTTCCTACGATCTTCGGTGTAGATCATTTCAAGATTTCGGGTTTCGGGTTTCAGAGGTGTTCACCTTCCTCACTTCCCATCTCCTAACTTTGTGAAATTCAAAAGGTTTTCATGACTAACTCGAGCACGACTCCGCCAGATCTAACGGTCGAGCCTTCCTCCCAGATCTACAACGTAGATCTTCTCAGGTTTTCAGGTTTTCAGGAGTTCGTGTATCGCAATTCCCATGCTCCTGTGCAACTCCAAAGGGTTTTTAAACCCTACGCACATTTTCCCGATCCGACGGTCACGAGGGTTCGCTACTTCCCTCCCGAAAAAATCCTAAGGCTCCAACATTGCTGGTGTGGAGTCCTCTCTCCCTGTGGCCATATACCACACCAACTATGGTTTCACAACACCGCTATACCTCCTGAGCTTATAGGCATGGTCAAGTAACTCCTTGAAACTTCGGACCATACTAGGGTCTGAAATTGGTCCTCCAGACACAATTTCTCCCCTCACCCTCGGTCCAAAGACCACTTAACTAACCCATCTAGGCTAAGTGTCGAAACCTTGTCTCTGATACCAAATTGTAACACCACTTTTTTGTTACTATGCTTCGCGGAAATATAACACCCACTCTTGGATTATTAAACAACATGCATTTAAGCAAATGAAACACATTTAAACTAAGAGTAACATAAGAATTACTGCTAACAAAAATATTCTCTGGCATTAACAATAATTCATTTTCACAACATAATACATGGTAAAATATAAGCATCACAGGCATGCAAAACATAACATTTAACATAAGATGATACTTATCTTGATACTCTGGTAATTCCACCAACCAGGTGCAGGCCTTCCACGAACCTCCCAGACTTAGACCGCACTGCTCATCAAGCTCAACAGTGGGTCACCCCCGAGCTGGGGCTAAGCTCCACCCCCAAGGCAAGGAATCCTAGGCTAGGCTGAGGTTACAGGGAAAACACACAGTCACAAGGAAGGAATTCTCTCCCAGGAACCACTCATGCTCACTGCCCATAGACTCTCCTTCCCCACATGCATGTTCCACCCTAGGAGTATACACCTTCTCTATCACCTAGATAGTCCTTCGGCTGCTAACCTCCCTTACCTTGGGTTACAACAACAGACCGGAATGGAAGTCTCCAAGCTCTGTGGCAGCTACAAGGTTTCTTCCAGGAGTTCTCTCATTCTACTGCAAACTCTCTCACCTAGAGAGAATCGCTCACAGGCCAACAACCTGTTCTTCCAACCTCAATCACCTCTCTCTCTTAGAGAGAGTGTTGTACAACTGGTCAACAAGCCCCACGCAGTCCAGCACTGCGTGGCCACAACAACCAATGGGGAAAACAGACATGGGCTTTCCAGCAGGTTCAATAATGGCAGATGATCTCTCGGATATGGCTTCGGACAAGACTCCTCGCATAGGCTTGATGCTCAAACTGAGGATGCTTTGGCTTTTTAGAGATTAACACCAGTTATTTCAAATCAACACACACAATTTTCATAGATGCGTGATGAGTTGTCCACGCAGGGATAAATTCAGACTCTACAGTTCACAACAAGATGTACGGCTATCTCAGAACAAACACAGGCCTCTTTCCTGGTTCAGAGGATGCACGAGGGTATTTCTGCAGGGCCCGATGGTTCACACTCCGCAACAGTTGACGGGAATGGAAGCTGAACCTCCATCGTCACTCATCTCAGCCCTTTTATTTTCATGCGCCTTGGTTGACACTTGTCACCCATGTAACTGCATGCATTCCTTCAGTAGGCATTCCTCCCATTTGGAAGTCACATGTCATTCCAAAAGAACTTAAGGTAAAAACATACTAATCACATGTCTTTTTGGAATAATATTAAAATATTATTTCCAAGGCTTAAGCCCCCTAGGCTTAACACTTAGCCTCTTTTCCCACCTTCGAGCCCCTAATCCCTTGCCCTCTCTATGGATGCTTAGTCCTCCATCAGTCATTCATCGTGTCGACCTGCACATGGCAGTGTTTATATTTTATTAATGTGTTGCATACATATAAGTACAAAATCAGGCCCTTGGCCTACAACCCTTAAGCTCTCTGGCCTAACAATCACATAAGCCCACCAGCTTATACAAACTTGGCTCACTAGCCTATAACACATATTTACAATTCATTTCATATCCCAGACTTACAAAGGGCTCGGCCTTGGGGACATTACACTACCTGTGTGTGTGTGCCAACAATATTGTAGTATATGTAGATGATCTATTGATAACATGGACCAATGAAAGGTACATTGCATCCATAAAGAAAGGGTTGAAGAAAGGATTTGAGATGAAATATTTGGGACATATTCACTACTATTTGGGCATTAAAGTGAATCAAAATACAAAGTACATATTCATCTCCCAAAAGAAGCATGTTGGAGAATTTTTCAACAAGTTTAACATGACTGAGTGTAATCTTGTTTCCACTCAAATGGAATAGAATTTGAATCTTATATCAAGGAAGGGAATGAATTTAAGGATGCAACCAAGTAGAAACAACTTGTGGGAAGTTGTATATACCTTACCATCACTAGACTAGATATTTCATTTGTAATTAGAATTCATTCCAGGTTCATGCAAAAACCTTGTGAAGGACATTGGTCTGTTGCAAAAGGAGTTGTAAAATAATTGAAGGGAGATCAAGATTTCAGACTCAAGTACTCTAAGGTGAATGACTTCAACCTGATTGGATATTTTGATTCAGAATTTGTTGAGGATAAGGAAAATGGAGTGTCAACTTCAAGTTATCTCATGAGTCTTGGATCAACAACTGTCTCCTAAAGATCATGCAAATAGTCAATTTCAGCAAGTTCCACAATAGAGGAAGAATATGTGGCAGTTGCGGAAGCAACAAAGGAGATTGTGTGGCTCAGGAAAATACCTAAAGATTTGTAGGAGAACAAAGTGAATTCTACTCCTCTTCTAGTTGACAATACTTCTACAATCAAGTTGGACAAGAATCCCATATTCCATGATCGAACTAAGCACATCAACATAAAGTATCACTTGATTCGATATCATGTAGAGGTCATTACTATTCACTTGAGATGTTTTTCTAAAAAAGAGAAAATTGTAGACATCTTCACTAAAGTGCTTGGAAGAGAAAATTTTGAAAAGTTCATAATGATGCTTAGACTCAAAAATACCCCTTTGGATTAATGGGGGAAATGTTAGACACTTAATCCTTGGGATTACATTACTTGTGTAACATTATTGTATATATGAAGAGTCATAGATGATAGGAAGAGTCACATGTTGGGGAAGACCAAAAATCATTCATTTGTATATTTATTGAGATTCATGTTAATGAATTAATCAAGTGTGGAGTTACAATTTTTCCCATACCTAACCTGTTAGTCATCAAGAGGACCCTTCTGGTGATCATGATGTATCCCTAGAGCTTCCATCGATATGTATATGCATATTAGTACCATGATTTAACCTCTAGGAATTGTTAGAGTATAGAGAAGTGGCACGAGTCTCTAAAATTATTAAAAAAAATCATTTTCTGTGTAAAGAGATAATGTAGATTTGAATTTTTTGATCGATCCCACATGCCAAGGGGAACCCATTAATTGATTCAGGAACATGATTAGGTGGGCTAAATATATACTTGTAGGTTTATTTCAATTCCCCTAACCCAGAATGGTCACATAGTATTATTGGTCCTTCCTTAGAGGTATCTCACAGTGTTTTGGGATAACCTTATGACTCTATTGGTGCTAAAGGCTCTCATATACATGGTGTAATTTTTTGGAAATCTTCCTAATTTGAGACTAAGGGAATATCAAGAATCCCCCAACTTTAAAGGAGTAGTTAGGTGCTATGTGGAAAGCCATTGAGTGTTTCTAGGGAACCTCCTAATAAGTAGAGTGAGGTTGTCCTTATATTCCCTCGATTGTAAGAATTTAAGAAAAGGGGGAAGACTCAAATTCCTTTAACTTTAAAAACCATTGGCTTGGTTGCTAAGATCACTAATTTGTTGATCTGACATTATAGAGAAGAAAACAAATTAATTCCTCAAGATAATTCTTTTTTCATGCAATAATTCCTTTGAAAGTTCAGACAAATTACGTTCAAAATCTAGGCTTTGACGAAATTTGGTCATTATGTTTAGAATCTAGGATTTGATTAAATGAGGTTAGTAGTCAATACATACGTATTTAACTCATCTAGGCTATCAATAATTTAAGGAGAAATTATGTGCAACAAATAATTAGAGGATAAGAGAAAATTATAATTATAATGATTTGAATTTATGACTTCTTATAAAGAAATACATGTTCTTAACCATTAAACCCCCAAACAAAACAATAATAATAATAATCTATTAAAAAATTAAAAAAATTAAAAAAATATTATTGTCATATATATTTTTTAATTATTTCAATTTTTATTATTTCATTTAACTTTTATTTCATTTTAATTTTAATTTCCTAATCTGTTTGCAGTTATATAATATTATTTAACACTAAATTTGACAGGCAATTTACCCTAAAAATAAATTCTGAAAAATTGTAAATATTTTTCTTTAAATGCATTAAAGAAACTGGTATAGAAGTTGTGGAAATCATAGATGATTTTAGGGACTAAATTTGGCAAATGGGTTAATTTTTCATGGTTTTTCCTGAAAAAATTCTGTTTTATTTTTTAAATGATTTGTCCAAATTCCATATAACAAAAGTATATGGTCAAACATTTTACATTTTTCATATTAAGGAATAGTAAAATTAATCCATGTTTCTACATTTTAATATAAATTTTCATCCTTAAAATCATCCCTGATGAAAACGGTCAAATTTGATAACCATTTCGATAACCATACATTAACCATTATTTGACGAAGTGATAAAAAAAAGTAATTTAAAAACCGGTCGCAGAAACTTTGAGCCTTTGTGTTCCTATGGCTTTTTAATTTTTTGATTCGCATACAACGGTACTGCTAACCTATATTATTATCCATCTTGTCCGAAGTTGTCTGGTATTGAATTAAAAAACCGAAGTCGCTCAGTTGCTGTGGGCCGGTAACCGCAATTATATTGTGCGGTACACCACGCAGTAAATGGAAATGGAGAAAAGCACCGACAGCATTA